>JAQFYH010001214.1:0-10103 GCA_034694405.1 Scolopendrellopsis subnuda
AAACGCGAAACCATTTTTTTTCCTCGGACGGGCCACCTGGCGATCGCCAGGCAGCCAGGCGGGCCAGTCCGCCCCTGGTCCAAAAGCTGCTCTACAGTATACGACCATCAAAACCTTAATAAAACATTTCCTGTCCGAACTGCACCAACGTTCCGCGAACTTTTTGACTGACCGTCGTATATGGTATTAAAAATATATATATTATTTAAAATATGTTTTTTCTTTTAAATACATCCCCTACCTTCAACAAATTTACATTATTTGTATAAAAAAAACCAACTGGTATCCAGTTGTACGTCAGAAAAATTTAAAAAAAATAAATAAATAAAAGGGTATAACTTTTTTTTTCTCGATCCTACTAGATACCGTTATTATATATTAAAACTAACAATTTTTTTGCTATAGATGTTTTTTTTTTCTTCTTTTCTTAAGATTAAGTCCCCCTTCTCCCTCAAAATACTTTCAACAAACTGTCTTTTATTTCGACTTCAGTGTCTACAATATGGTTAACGGGATTTAAAATTTTATCGCATGTTTAAAAAAAGCGCTTACTCTCTCGAGTTTCTATTAATCAGGACTACACACGAGAGACTTTTCTTCACATTTTTGCCGCAATTTTGTGTCCACACTTTTTGCAGGTCAAGCACAAGTGCTTAGATAGTGGAGCTTTTGTGTCGCACATTCGCTTTTGAGTTCTGATAGCGTAGGCTATACTGTGCGAGGCAGTATTTTTTGTCGTCTACTTTTTCCAGTGTAAATGTGACATAAAGTGCGACAAAAAAATGCGAACAAAACGCTATCGTGTGTAGGTGCCTTTTTTTTCAAACGTTTCAGACTGTAATACAAATGAAAAAACTTGTGCATGAAACAGGTTTCGATTTCGAGCACAGGCAATTACGTAAAAGATGATTACGTACGATTTTTCACATTTTATGGGTAATTTAAAATCTCCGATGCAACATATTAAAATATCATTGCAGAAGGTGGGTGTTTAAAGGTACAAACTTTTTCATTGTCCACAAGCTCGATTTAACTAATTTTAAAATTATGAAAATGCGTGAATATTGACAGTCGGGGTTGGGACTCGTCTTATTTCGAGGCGAAACAAAACTTTTATCTGCCTAATATTTCCTTTTTTCTGGATAAGATTCTGAAGAATGTCGCTTTTTTTGTGGTAGCCTAAAGTGTAATAATATCTTGGTAAATTAAAAAAAAAAGAGCAAATAATAAGAATTAATCGTAACAGGGTGTAATATTTTTCGCGAAACATTGCAAATGCGACTCTCAGGAAACATAAAAATAAAATGATTAAAAAAAAATAGTAAAAATAAGAACGTTTTTCTATTACATTGAGTTCAACTTATAAAAAGAAGTTTATATTATTACGATGCTTGATAAATTTATCTGTAACATAATAAACCTTTATAAAAAAAAGGTAAAAGTTATTTTTCTTAAAAAAAAGTACCAATAGATACAATCATATTAGACAAAGTCTTGCAACAATTCAGTCCTAGACGGCGGTGGTGCCACCTGTGAGCAGAATTCAGCTCGCAGAAGTGCGAAATTCTTCTGATGTCAGAAGTTAGCTGCCACAACATCTAGAACTGAAGTGTGTTGTTAGATTTTTTTTTTGTCTGTTCCACAGTGCGGAGTTAGTATCTTCGCGCAGTTTTTTTAAGCTAAAAGTTTAATAAATGTTGATCGTCATGTCTTGTGATGAGAAAAAAAATCCGTGAAAAATTAAAAACAATGTTGGAATACTCGACGAATTATTTGCAGTTTTTTTTGTTTGGAAGTTTTGAGATTTTAAACGTGTAATATTTTCGTTTTTAAAATGTTCTTGAATTTAACACGCTAAATATTGTCTATGAAAACCAAGTTCATTAATTAAATTAAGAAGTTTATTGATGTTTCCAATTTATACTGTGTTAAAATTAATAAAAAAAAATACTGATTTACATAGCCACGAAAAAACGCCAAGTTATTTTAGACTTCATTTCGGCAGAACATGCAGCGTTTCGAATGTTCCGCCCATAAAGGCTATCAAGGCAGCAGATTTATTTAAAAAATTACAAAAGCTTCCGTTTGTATAAAAAAAAGTTTATATTGACAATGCACCAAAGTTGGTCCGATTTTCGTTAATAAATTGATTTTTATTTCAAATTAAAAAATAATTGCGATTTTTGTAATATTTGAACAACTAATTCTGGTTTCAACTACTTGTAGATTCTGAAGTCATTAAAAGATGCCATTATTTTGGTAAAATAATTAATTGATGTTTCTGGTATTTTTCTATCAATGCTTCGAGTTTGTCTTTGGTGGCAGATCCAAGAGTCGTCCATCTTTAGCCGATCTAAGCCATCATGCAACACGCTGTCATCTTTCAAGTCCGCATTATTCTTTGCAAGGAAGGGGAGCAGGATGGATAGTACATGCGTTATCCCTCAAACCAACAGTCGATAGATACACAAGAGTTAGCAATTCTGTATTGGAACCAATGTTAAATTTTGAAACCAGCGACAATCGAAGTTGGTAATTTTCTATGATGACGCGCGGTGGCGCTGCTTGTGCAGAACGCTCGAGATCTGTTAAATTTTCTCTCTATGCGTGGCCGCTGATACATGCACGAATACTCGGTAGAACAAATACACCAGTTGTTTCTCTATGGCTTATTGCACGGCTCTGTTTGTCACGTAGCGGGAGTTTCCATTACTACGAATCTCGATTCTCGATAGATAGTATGTTGCTCTTGTGTATCTATATCGCTATGATTAATAACATACTTAAGGGTGGCTGCTTCTATTATAGATCCCCCATTGGGAGAATATTCCCACCACCCCCTCCCAACAGGTTTATCAGACATACAAAGTATGTACCGTACATTGGACACCCGCTAAGTGGTGTAAAAAAATCTTATTTCAGTAACTGTTACGTTACGCTTATACCACCACGTAATAGAGAGTTTTCGCAACTTCGGCGTAACGCTAACATAATATAAAAGTACCGTAATGACGCGTTCTAAGCTTGCCCAAATCGGATTTTCACTGCAAAAACAATGTGATCATGTTCAGAACGCGTCATTACGTTACGTTTACGATAAGTTTACGTTACGTTTGCGTTACGTCGAAGCTATCAAGCTACTAAAATTCTCTAATACCTAGTATATACCTAGGTATACGTCCGTACCTCCACTGTTTTGATCAAGATCCTCGTTATGGTATATTCATTCAATGTACTCCTAGATGAACATAATGATGTAAATGTTCTCGTTATAGTATTTTTCTGCTCTGGCCCGATATGCTAACACAGCAACCGTTGGCGAAGAAGTCTATTGTTAGAGAGTTGCAGGTTTCTGCACTATTAGGTACTATAAGCTCTTTGTGTGTTTTTGAGAGTTTATTTACTTTTCCCCAGTCAGTAATGAATTAGTTTTCGTAACTGGCATATGTGTTGAAGCTTTAAAGTGATAAGCTTTGATGCGTCTCTATAGACTCGTAGTAGAGAAGTTTATCTTTAAAGCATCTAATATAGAGAAACCCACGGATGGACGTGATTTTCAATAGAAATAAGACGCCTGTTGACAATACAAGCTGTTCACGCACAAATCGATTTAATATTATCGATATCATCGAGCAAAATATAAAGAGTTTGCAGTAAAACGATACAATGCCTGTTTTTTCCAAAGGAAATGTTTACAATTTTGAAAATGTCAAAAAAAACACACGAGAGATTTTTTTAGACAATTTCGTAACACTTTTGTGTCTCACTTTCACTAAAAAAGCAGACGATTAAAAAATTCAGCGTACAGAGGCGCAGGTTTGCTAGCTAGCAGTACAGGATGTGATCAAAAGGAAAATATGCCCCACAGAAGTTCGACACTCTGCAATAAGCTAAGCACTTATGCTTGAGTTGCAAAAAGTGGTTGACACAAATGTGTTAAAAAAATATCTAGAAAAATTTCTCGTGTGTATGCGCCATTAGAGAGCAGTAAAATACTTTTTAATTTTTAGAGGATTTAAAACGCTTCGTATTATTTGAGATATCAGAAAGATCACAATCGATAAAAATAAGATCGGTATTGAAAAATATATCCAGTGATATTATACCGTAAAATCTGGAAAAGTAAATGACATTTGCTGCTGCAAGGGATATTATACGTTTAGTTTAATCTATCCGTTCATTTATTATAAAAAAGGTAAAAAAAAAAAAAGCAATCTTGATTGTATCTGTTTAAAAACACGTTTAAATGTATCTCGCGTCGCTGATATTCAATCTCTGGCTGGATGTAAAAACCTCGTTCTATTTCGAGATAGATTTTCTGTGATTTCAAGCCTGTCTGATTCCTGATCCCGGCGCATTATTTTAAAGCAGCAACCATCCAGTATATCGTACACGCGTATGATGAGATTTCCCTTTGCCATGGTTGTACGGTAATCAAAAATATTGAGATTCGCGGTCGTAGCATTTTAGAGAATTCGGTTCAAATGTTACGATAGTTTAAAGCCGTTTTTTAATTATATTTTTCTTTAAATAAGAGAGTGGAGGTGGAAGATTTTAAGAATTTTGTTAATGTTACATGGAGGATTCCATAAAGGACGTCCGCAGACAGAGGGAGTGGGGGGTCAGAAATTTTGCGGAAGTCCATTGCAAGCACAATATTAGCAAAGACATGTTCCAATTGAGATAGATTTTCAGACGGCTTTCAGATCAACCCTCTTTCGTTTCCTTTATTTTCTTTTTAAAGAGAAAGTATGCCTGCGATCACGGGGGGGGGGGGAGTAGGGATTTCAGCAATGGAGTCTTGATAATCTTTCGACGTTGTCACTTTGGGTAAAATATTACCACTGGTACTCTTTGGGTAAAATATTACCACTGAAAACTCTTGAAAGCAAAAACTGAAGTAAACATCTACCTCCGAGGATGTATCTTTTAATAACTACCGGTATTATTAAAGTTTAGAAATCGAATAAAATAAAAGCAAATGAATTTTTATGGATATGAAACCCCACTAAAGCTGAAATCCCACTTTGTAATCATTCTTTCTGCGAAACAATTATTTGGCTCATCTTCAAACTATGAGGTTGGAAACGGTTTAAATAAACGGGGTTGTTGACTTCTAATTTAGTTTCTTTCATTATTTTTTCGTGCCCTCGAAATATTTAGCGCAAATTATCACCGGAGACGCCCTTTGATCGATACAGCTCCTAATCAATAAAGATTGAGAACAAACAGCTGAATAGTTATATGCATTGTATTCTATAATATTCATGATGCCAAACGTACCTCGAACAACCAGTTCCGCCGTGTGTGAGACAGTTCCCGCCTGGTTCATCGCTGTGCAAGTGTAATTCCCACTGTGCTCCGACGTCACTCGGTCGATAGCTAACGTACTGCTATATTTATCCACAGTTTGAGTCGTAATTCCCAGTCTGGATAAACTGGTACCGTCTTTAGTCCACATTATCTTCAGGGGAAGATCTCCGACGGACACGGCACAGAACACGGAGGCGCGAACTCCGAACCAGCTGTGTTCTTCTTGGAAGTAGAAGGGAACTATTTTTGGCGGCACTGAAATTGAATAAATTTAATAATATTATATAACAACTGGTATCCTAAAACTTTTTTAAAATCTCCAGGGGTGAAATTAGGGTTATTTTGACGGAAACCCTTGTCAGAAACTTATGGTTTGAAAAGCAGACAAACTACAACTAAAACGTTCGAAAAAAATTCAGTAATATGGGTTATAAAGAAATACGTGTAATAGCAACTTAATTAAATTAAAAATCCAAAAGAAATATGCTTTATATTTAAAGAACGTAATATAACAACCACTGCCAAATAAAAATATGGTAAATAAAGTAATATTCTTTACGGTTTTGGACAAGCATAATTTTCTTTGGTTATATCGTAGGATATAACACTGATGCTTGCCAAAAAATATCAGTCTTTGCCTTTCAATTTTTTTGTATTTTTCCAGGTAAAGGTATAAAAAAAATTCAATTTAGTTATTGATGAATCACTGGAGTTTAGGATTGAAAAAACAGCTCACTTGGACCTACCGCAGGAAACAAAAAATATTTTGTAATGCCAGAATTACTACTCGCACAATAAGGCGAGTTACTATATTATAGAGCCTACAGTATTTTTCGAAAGTTCGACAAATCCTTCTTCGCTGAAAACAAACGAAAAGACACATTTCCTGTAAACAACATCCTACTTTCTTCCCTGTTTAATTGGTTTCCCAGGGGAACAAAAGGTAGAGATCCAAACCTACTCGTTCCTAATCCATTAGCTGCAAATTACTCCCGCAGGAATCATTCACAGGACCCCTCGAATCTATTTATTCTTCAGTTAATCGCTTTTCCTTTCAATAGATCCTTTCTTTTTCGTCGAAAGTATTGACGAAAACGCGGATAATAGAACATCACACGCCCCGTATCATCACACCCAAGACAAACGAATAGTCTTCAAAATAATATTGACGTTAATATTACAAAAGAAGTAGGGAAACAACAGGTGTAAAGCACTCTGCATTTCGAACGATTATTTTGTGAGCGGGCGTTTACACCCCTGTTATACAATGATATCTGACGTCATCACAATTTTCTTATCCTCCGGCTGAAGGCGGTATTTTTGGTACAGTATTAGAACGCAATTCTCTGACATTATATAAAGGAATTATTAGTCGGAAGATGGAGCGTTATATTATTCACTAAGGCTGGGTTTCTCCAACGCTGATTAGCGCTTAATCAACGATTAAAAGTTAACGGTTGTTTAAAGATAGGATATCCCCATGTTGAAAACGGCCATTAACTTTTAAACAGTGATTAAGAGTTAATCAGCGTTGGAGAAACCCACCCTATAGCCTGATAACTTCGCTAGAATGTCGACTTACCGATTACGTGAAGCTCGAAGTCCCGTTTCGCCGTTTCACCTTGTTTGTTTCGAGCTAGGCACGTGTACATTCCGTCGTCCAGGCTACGTTGCACGTTTTCGATTATTAGAGTTCCGTTGTTCAAAACTCGTTGTCTGTGATTGACCGGCAGCTTTTCAGTAACTAAAATGATGAAATAAATAGATAATTACGTTAAATATCATTTACGCCGTATTTAATTTTATACAATATGAGAGAATATCACGTGAATTGGCACATGTTTTCAAGGAACTAGGCAGGTTAGTACGAATTTGCCCAATTTTCAACTGGTCTTTTTCTGTTCTCTCCCCTAAACAGACCATAGAAATATTTATACTATCTTCCTTACGAATACAGTCAAATAATCAAAGCCAAATCGTCGGTATTCGAACCATGAACATTCAAAATCGAAAATTATTTATTTCATTCCGATAAAAATAAAGCATTAAATTTAAATATTGGCGTAAACCTACGCGTAACACCTTTAAGATACGGATCCGCCAATGAGTTTTCTTAAGGATTAGACTAAAACTTTCGTTTCATGCAATTTATATGTAAAATAGTAGGTTAAGCCCCAGATATGCCTCGCGTATCGCGGGGGGCATTGTTTGGCTCGCAGAATAATCTTGTCAATTATTCCAGTCTAATCTTGCATATACAGGAAGATTGTATACGTATCAATTAAACTGACACACAAAAGCCCCTTTCTTGCTGCAGCTACAACAATGTTTATAACAAAGGAGCTGCTCGACAATATACGCACGAATACTGTCTGCGTAACAAATCGATAAGCTAACATAATATATAATTACATTTTATGAATAGCATCACGCTAATAAATTATTTTTATAGTTTTGACATTTTTACTTATATATAGTTTTAAGTCGAAACACACCCCTAGGAACCCTGCTGTAACTCGATTTTGTTCACGTGCGGTAGAGGACTGTCTTTAAACCTGGAACCCCGACCGGGGATATACCCAGAACCTGAATATACCCCCATAGTGAGTGAGCGAGATTTCGAAGTTAGAAGAGCTCGCCTACTAACCCAATAACCTTCTTTAATAAAGGAAAAAGAAAAACCATTTTTAGTTCTTTCCGTCTTTAATTTTTTTTTTCAATTTAATACATACAGCTTACCTTTCTCCCAAGCAATGCTCTCAATAGGATAACCAGAAACTGGACAATATATTGCAATTTCCTGTCCAGCGGTTGCGGTGAATGGGGGCAACTCACGGATTACCGGTGCTCCTGGAAAGAAATTCAAAACATACAGGGTGTTAAAATCAACTATTTTATTACGAATGAATGAAAGAATAAAAGAAACGGACATAAACATGCATCATTAAATGGTCTTGCTTGGTTGGCGACGAATGGACATATTCTATTTTAAATAATGAAATAGGAGTGATTTCTATCTTCTTTAGGCAGTATGCGTCAGGACGGTGAAAATCACAACGATTAAAATAGAACATGTCTTGTTTCGTCACCAATCAATTCAATGGCCGGACTTTTCTTCGCACTTTAGATCAAGAAAAAAAAAGTAAAGCTTCTTTAGAGAAAGATGTTTTAAAAAATCGATATATAAAAATCATCGATAAAAAAAACCTTGAATTTAATTATCCTATATACGACGTTGTTGAGCAGACATATGCACAACGGAAGCTAATCCCATAGTCCGAATACGGAAGCTATATTTTTAATCATCCGCCGGTGCTTTCAGAGATCGTGTAATGCTGGGGGAATCAAAACCCCTAAGAAAAAGATATAAAATTTTTCGGCACTAAATAGGCCAATAAATAGCGAGATTTCATTAGAGAATTAATTTTCCTCGTCTAACAACCGTATCTCTGCAACCACACTTGCAGAAAAGTTTCCAGTATATAGACATATGCGCAGCAGAAGGATAAGTTATTTTTATAGCTTTATACTAAGAGCAATGGAAACTAGGTAGTTTAGATCGGTATCTCTGCTCCCATTTTAGCTTTTGCAAAAGAGCTAGGAAAACTATTTAAGAATTATAAATCCCAGTTCCGCCGTAATATACTCCCCATTTTTAACACTTTTATTTTTATATCCTACACTACTTTTATTGTAAAAGTCTAACTCTTTTACCTAACGATATTTACTACGCCGTAAACGACAAGATTTTATGAATATATTTTTGCAGGAAAACCCAGTATAATTCAGGAAGTTCTTGCAGCTCCCACCCCCATACCCTCGTTACATTAAATTTATAGCACCTGAATTTAGATTTAGTCCCGTCCTATCTCGCAGAACGTGCATGCAGTAGGTCATATAAAGCGATGCTATCTCTTCATAACCTTAGCATTTCTCATGAATAAAATATACAAAAATATTGTTATTTTTATTAGGACATATCTTGTTTACACATCCGCGGATGTCCCGCTCAGCCGCGGCGGAGAGAGCGTTATCAACCGACTATATTATAAAATAATGAAAAATATTTTTACCGTGAACGTTTAATCTGCTTTCAAACCCGGCGCTTCCGGCCCTGTTGTTGGCGACGCATCTATAGACACCTCCATCCTGAACGCTCACGGACGTGAAATTGAGATGAGTGGCGACCGTTCCAGAATCTTCTAGAATGACTGTCACCTTGATATCTTCCTTTTCTTTGACGTCCAGACCGTCGACGGTCCAGGTAAATTGAGGGGCCGGATTTCCGGTGGCTTTACAATGGATATGGGTGCTGGTTCCGGGTTGTAACGTCCGCTCCGCGAAACCTTCCGTCAGTTCCGGGCTGCTGTCTGCAACAAAATAAAAGTAAAAACATAGATTGGTATAGGGGTGTCTTTAAAAATCATTGTTGCCTTGAATATTATGCTAATTATTTCCGATATTAAACAGCGTAATAAAGTATGATCTCATTGTCTGGAACTCAGCGTCGAAGCCGGGAGAAAATCAAGGGCAATAAATAAGACTCGCCTTTCCCAGTGACCCAAAAATACTCATCTCTGCTGCAGTCCGCATCTCCTTTTCCCGAAGGGACGTGGCGGGACGTATATTTTTAAGGCCAATATACTTGTAGCTTTAATTAATAATTAACCCTCTGATGGTTGCTTACAAATATACCCGTTTCGATAAACAGCAAAGTAAGTTTTTCTTTATCAAGACATTGGGGCATATTCTCGTCCACGTCTAAGCCAAGAATTGAACACTTATACATT
>JAQFYH010001215.1:0-10103 GCA_034694405.1 Scolopendrellopsis subnuda
GATTCGCGCATACTGTTCTCTCGAACGGTAAGTTAAATGATGAGATTGAGAAAATGCCTTTTCACAACTACATTCTGCTTGCCACCTAATAGCGACGTTTCAAGCTGGCTTCACTGCAATACTCATTCATTAATACACACATCCCCGTCTGTGTCACGTGCCTGCATTAAACCAATTTGGGAAAATTCTGCACGAAAAAAAACTCGACGTCTCCGTCACAACCGATCACGTGGTACTTCGCGCTTTCTCCTATAATCGATTCGGAATATCGATAATCGCCGAATCGAATAAAAACAGATAACTTACGCAATTGTGGCATAGGAGTGACGATAACTTTTGAACCCTGAGAGTTTGACCTCTTCCTCCAAGGTTTGACATGCGGTATTTTGCATCGTGTTAGAGACCTGCGGTTTTCATGTTTCATATCAACAGAAAGTGTTACCAACAAAACCGGAAGTACCGTACTTGAAAAACTACGTTTTGGTCTCAGCTCTCAGTAATCCATAAATTCGTTCTAATTTATATATTTTTTAATATACCGTATTTTATAAGTCTATCAATAAAACCGTAAGTGGATTAATCAAATCGGAAGTTGCTGGAAAATTAATTTTTTATTTATGTAATGCACGAATACACTAATAATTGAAATTTTACGGGGCCGCTATACGTTTATACATTGTACAGTATAAACGCATAATTTACTTGTTTTTTGTAGTCAATAAGAAGCATAAAACTAAAAGATTAAGGTAAGACACGTATCTTTTATTGGACAAAAATTATACAACATTAAGCCACACGTCGTAATGAAAAAAAAAAGCATACACATAATTAAAAAGAACGAAATTTTAAATGCCACGTAGCTATTAAAAACTCATTATTTTTTACCCAACGTACAATCATTGGTCCTACAGACGGGACACGACACTAGTCAATATGGAATGCAACTACTATTATCTGGGAGGCTAGAACGATGAAAACTACGATACACAAATATGTAAAACATAAGAAATCGTGGAAATTTTCTAGTACGTTTCAAACCAAATCAAAGATGAGATGATCGTAATCTCAATACTATCTAGTATCTACGAATGGAATTCATGCTTTTATACGCGTCAAATCGTTCCCCGGGGTACGAACTGCCACCGCCAACGTTCATCATACTTCCGCTGCTTCCGATGCCCGACGAAGATCCGTACAAGGACGACGACGACGCCAAAATAGCCGGATTAAGTCCGATACCTTGATTTCTACCCAGCGCTCCACCCACACCCCAGCGATCACTGCCACTACTGCCACTACTGTTGTTATTCCAGACGGTCCCACCGCTACCCCCGGTGTGGTGCGAGCTCTGACCTCCACTTCCCAACATCCCCAAGCCCTGGGAATAGGGTTTAGAAGCATCGCTTCGCCAAGAATCGCGACCGCTGTCGGAATAACCGCGAGAGCCGCCGGTACCGCCGCCGAAAGACGACGAAGATCCGGACAGCCCTTTCCCGGAATCTGCAAACCTATCAGATCCTCGTCTATCGCTCGGTGTTGCGGCACTCTTCCAATCGTTTCGCACGTCGGGTCTGCGAAGACTACTGCTACCACCAGATGGTGGCCTCATGCCGACGTCGCGATCTCGTCCAATACTAGTCGATCCAACGCCGTCGCGTCGAATCTGCGAACCTCCGCCTCGGTCGAATCGTTCGGGTTCGCGCTGACTGATGGTTGCGGTGTCGCGTCTTCCAACGCTTCGCATGCTGTCTTGAAATCGGGGCGGTTCCGGTCGTCCTCCGATGCTGTTTCCGCCCCCGGTGGGAATTCGATCGAATCTTTCTACCGGTTTCCGATCCAAGGTCGAGGATGTTCTAGCACTGAAGGATCGGTCTCTGGCCTCGAAATCGTTGAATCTACGCAAATATAATATTCACCATCAGTGTGTGTTCTATTTACGTTTTTCCTTCTGACATTACAATTTTTCTTGTATTTAATTAGTTTAATCGAAAAGAATACCTGGTATTGTCGCTGGTTGGAAACGATCCCGTGGAACTTCCGAAACGAGAGGAGGATCCCCCTCCAACCACCCCAGCACTAGGTACGGAGGTATGCTTTCTTTCTTTCCAGAAGGGGTCGTGTTCGCGGGAATTGCGATCGAAAGGCTTCTCGAAAGACTTTTCGAACGATCTCTTCACTCCGCGTCTGTCATCCACGCTGGAAAATAAGAACAAATTTATAATTAATTTTATATATCGAGAGTTGAAACGCGAAAACTTTATTGCAATTGGGTAATTTACGAAATGTTTTTTTTTTAAACCAACCTGGCAGCCGTTCTGAGCTGAGTCCTTCTGGCAAGTTCATCTCGTTCTCGTTGCAGTTTCTCTCTCTCCAGTCTAGCTTTTTCTCTTTCCAAGCGAAGAACTTCCGCCTTTTCTCGCTCCAACCTTTCCCTTTCAATTCTGAAAATATAAATCGTGTTTTTTAAACACGCACTCTACCCGCAAGTCAACCCACCAATCGCTTAAACTCGACAATTACCTCAATCTTTCTCTTTCACGATCCAGACGGAATGCTTCTTCCCTCTGCCTTCTTTCGATTTCCCTCTGCCGCATGAGTTCCTGTTGCCGACGTCTCTCGTTTTCGCGGAACTCCCTCTCGCGTTCCCTTTCCCTCTGACGAATTCGCTCCTCCTTCAACATAAAGAAATAATTTTTTTTTTAATTCAAGGAACAAATTAATGACCGTAAGAAAAAAACCCCCCAAATTATGGATCTCTCTCCGGCAGAGACGAAAATTTTACATCGTTTTCTAACTTGGCTTACACTAATCTTCTTGAATGTTAGAAGACTACTAGTTGGTCGTACCGATGTCAAGGGTCTCCTGTATGGGACCGTTCTACGGAAAGGTCCCGGACTCTGCAAGCCACTGCGGTAACTGGAACCCGGACGAGTCGTTCTATCTGCAGGTCTGCGAGCAGGAGGGCGTCGTTCCTTCTCCTTGCTACTGCGCTGGCGTGACTTGCTCGTTGAGCGAGCCTTAGAATCCACGGACTTGTCCTTCTTTTGTTCTACAAGAAATTCGTTTATTTTTTATTAAAACTTCTCAATGGACTGAGTGGACAGAATGCAAAACTCGCACTGAAAAATGGCAAGTACAGACTAATCCATGTTGTAAATATGGATTATTCGGATTCATTTCCCCATGACTCCATCACACTAAAAAAATTAACCTCAGAATGCATGTACCATTGTAGCCTTTAAAGTTGAAAGTCCAAGTATAACGAGTCTAACGACGTAAATTACGGGAAATTGCTCTTACCAGCCTTCTCCTTATCTCCTTCTTTAGACTTGTCCGTCTCTCCTTTCTTTTCTTCTTCTTTCTTCGTGCCACCATCTGTTCATTATAGAGAACTTAAATTAGGTTAAATTCTACGTCGTACCATTTCGCAATTCGTAAACAGAATGTTTTCAATGGGTTCGGGGTACAGCCGTACAGGAACAAAATATATGTCCGGTGTAAGACGTCATGCAGTATTAAATTAAACCAGAAACTCTGGCATAACCTCCTACAATGTTTCGTTTCGTTATCTAATAAATTTAAACGTTTTGGAACTCATAAAAGACCACGCAAATCATCTGTCCTCCGTTACATGAATGAATAACGGTTCGGAAAAGTTATGGAATATGGACTGAACATATTTTAAAAATATTTACTCTAAAGCCAGTCTAAAGTGAAGTCATTTACCCTTAGATTCGTCCTTCTCCTTGCTTGCCGACGGCTCCTTCTTAGGAGTGGTTTTAGGCGCTGGTCGTGATTCCGCAGGTTTCTTGGTGCTAGGGGTGACCTTTGCTTCTGCCTTTTTAGCTTGCGTACTCGGATCGTATCTTGCCTAAAGAAAATTAACAATCTTACTTTACCTATATTATTTCATGTGCAACAGAATAATCACAACCCAAGCTTACGTTCAATGAATTGTTGAACCATTGTTAATATTAGAAGTTAAGTAAGGTAAAATTCCCTTTTTTACGCATTATCAAATGACGATTCATTCGTAATTAACGTAATCTTCCTCGGCATATTGACTAGCCGTGCGCATTAGCCGCAATTTGAATAAAAAACATCACGCGAATGCGTAACACTTACCCGCTCGACGCAAATAACTTTTGCGTGCAGCTCCGTCTTGTGCAAATGCTGGATGCACTTCGTCGCTTCGTCGTAAGACGACATGGTGATGAAACCGTAGCATCTCGCTCCGCCAGAACGGGCATTCGTCACCACCTTGACACTTACAACCTGATGGAAGGGGGAAAAAACTGAGCTATAGATTTACCTAAATTCATATATCCAATTATCCAGCCATTGTCTACAATCTCTTTTACGTAAGACGTCTACTGCTGGATTTATATCTATATCATCATAATATTGTAAATATTAGTTTAAATTTAATATGGGAACTGGGAAATATGATTATTATTGTGTTGTCATTGTCAATGATTTGGTTTTAGAAATGATCATATTAATACTGTATAATGTGGATTAAAAATACCCACGATTTCTTCTGTTTTTTTGCAACAATGACTCCGTAAATTATCAATTACCCACCTTGCCATGCTTGGTAAACAATGCCTTGATATCTGCAGCCTTGGTTGTCGAAGACAAACCGCTCACCCAAACGTTGCGTCCAGTACTAGAACTCACAGTGCGAGTCTTGCTGTCCACTAACACAAGAAGGGGGAAAAAAAAAACAGCATTTAAGTACAAGTCCAGATTTACAAGTTCTTATTCTCTTACCTTTTGCAGCATCTTTACCAGATGTTTTTGACTTGTCATCTTTGCTTGCAGTAGAGCTATACACACGTTTTAGAAAAATGAGAAAGCTAATATTAGTTTTAATCTTTGAGAAAAACCTTTTTCTTCTTCACTGAAAAGAGGAATCAAGTGGGAGAGAAACCCAAGGTAAAACGTCCCCACTCTGTTTATCCTTGCAAAAAAAGATATTTTAAAATCGAATCTATAATTTCCTCGATGGTATATTAGTAGGCCAATTAAAATCGTGCGTGTTTTTATCACGGAATTCTGCCTGCAGCTGTTTGCTATCATATAAAACTTTACAATATCTTCTAGCACATCTCCAAAAGGGTTTTTTTTTTCGATCATCCCATTGGGTATTCTAGTCACGGAAGGTTGTACTCGTAGCTGTTGTCTCTGTAGAGAACGGGACTTCCAACGAAAACTTCCTGAAGGCGTGTTTATGCAAATACCCTAAAACGCTGCTTTATTTTTTATTTTCCCAGGTTTAGGAGAGACATTTTTCTTTATGTACAATCCTTTACAATTGGTGTTGAAGATCCAGTCGGCTGTTCTTGTTTGTGATGAGATTGAAAAAAACCAGTGGAAGGTTTTTTTTTTTAAAGCGAAGATATTTGGAATCATGGCCTTTCCAAGAGGGAAGTCCGCATCAAAGATGGGGTTCATACAAATATTATATTTGTAGAATCCTAATCTAACAGGTCGTCGCCAATATTTGTTTTAAATACTTTGTTTTCCACTTTGCTTAGAAAACCAAGAGAATCGTTCCTTCCTGCGAATATTACGAGTATCCTCTTACATTTCGATTTCGTGCGCGAAATGCTGGAAAATAAAATCCTTCCCTGGGAAAACTTCAGAGAATATAAGAGAAAAACTTTTATTTGAAAATGTTTAGTTTCTGGGTCGTCTGACGAGTAAAACGGAATGAAAGACGGAGAGAAAAAAAAAACCGCAAGGTTTTGTTCAACATTCAATAAGCCCGAGAAAAGGAAAGCAAAGAAAGAACTATATCCTTATTTAATAACATACTACCTTTGTTTTTCTTGTGTTGTTTTGGTTTCGTAATAATAGAAAACAAACCTCTTGGTCTTGGGAGCAGCGTTCTTATCCTTCTGCCCACCATCTTCTCGACTTTTATTGTCTTCTGTCTTCTTCTGATCGTTTTCCGTAGCATCTTTAGACGAAGCGGAGTTCTTCTCTTCTTTACCATCCGCCGAATCCATTTCTTCCGCCGCCAATCTGCCGCTCGATTCTTCTTTACCAATATCTTCTATCGAGTCGTCTCCCTTATGCGATACATCTTCGCTTCTAGCATTCTCGACGCTATCTTTCTCTTTGTTTCTTTCTACATGAACAATCAAAGAATCATCATGAGGGCCCCGGATATAAAAAAGGAAAATGCCAGGAGACGACTTGGGCGCTTTTCCCCTGGACGCCAGGCGAGCGTGAAGAAGTTGAAAGGAATTGCGAGACTCAAGATGACATTCTTGACTTTTTTTTTCGCTTCTTGCTGCTCCCCTCCCTAAATGTGCGACTCAGATCTTCAGAATCATTGCTTGACCTACTGAAAGCTTAAAACAAAATAGTTTATAGACGAATTTAAATGATAGAATCATTATTCTCGATTGTGTATACTTACCAAAAAACAAAAAAAATTAAAAAAAGACATTGTTGTATAATTACTAGGATAGTGATTAGTGAAGTTATGTTCATACTTTCGTTAATTTTATTCACTTCAATCAAGAAATCAGGGCGATCAATTATAAAACAGAAATTCAAATATAAATCAAAAACATTTGGCTTTCCCCCCTCTCGTTGAAATTTGAAATGTTAAGTCTTCTTTTTTTCAGGCTATGCAAAATCTCGCAGAATAGTTGGGTGTTGGTGGACACTGTGTCGTTGGTGGACATTGGGTGTTGGTGATTTCTTCAAATTCCTTTGATGTACAGTAGTTTGGTGCGTTGTCTTCACAGTTGAGTCTTCTGCTTCGTAAACATTTTTAATCTTCTTACTGTTGCATCTTATTTTCAAGAATGTTGGAAAGTTTTGCAGTCCAGAAATGGCAGAAAACAAATTACGCAGAAGCTTTGACGAAATTGCGTTTTCGGAGTCCTACGTTTAACAATTTCTGACGGTTTCTGACAGCGGTAGTTTATCAAATGAGAGATTGGTTTTAACTTTTTATGATTTAATTAAAAAAACGAGTTCATTAAAAAAGGAAAGAAAATAATAACACAGTAATTTAATTGCACGAGTCCATCTTCTTAAATGTTCCTGACCATACAGATGACACAGTAAAGTTCACAATACAAAGCCTGCAAGTTCTAATCTGAAAATTTATATAATATTATAAAAACATGTTGTTGTTACGTACCTCTTTCTTCATTAGCGGCTTCCTCCTATAAAGATAACCAATTATCAAACACTTATTTTATGATGATGATGCGAATGCTTACTGACAAGTCGATCGCTAATTCATAGGAATACGTGCGTAAGCATCGGCAAGCTTTCCATAAAAACAAAGTACAGGCGATAGCATGCTACCCTGTTGTCCAGTGTCTGCCTCTGAAGAAATTTGGTCATCTACGTATTATATAATTACCATTTCTTCTTGAAACTTTTCTTCATCTTCCAAAGAAATATTAATTGCATCCTCAGCATTGTCAGTGGTGTCCAAGTCGGGCTAAAAAATAATAATGTGGTTATTTTTATTTTTATGGTAATGAACAAAAATTCAACAATCAAAAGGCGAAAAATGAAATAGGTAACTTGGAAAGTCACATACCTTTTCCTCTTTTTCGTCTTCACTTTCTTTTTCTTCCTCTTCTAAATTCTGAGATTCGTCCATGTTGCTATGAGTTTCCGATTCATCATCCCTTGAAGTTTTTTCTGCAATTTGCAATTGAACGCCAGGGGTTAAATGAACTGAAAAAATGTAAGCATGTTAATAAATGAAAAAAAAAAGTGCAGTTATAATTAGTCTAATCCCAAATTATATTTTCCTACTCTGGTAACTGTTAGTCTTTTCTCTGGATTGAAGAGCTTTGGAAAACTAATTTGCATAGCAGGTTACTTTTTTTATTTTATTTTATTAAAAAATGGTCCAACAGCAGGGAAATATCAAATAAATAAACAGACATATTAAATGTTAAAATATAGTTCAAATCACTAAAAAATGTCATGAATAAAAAGAGCATCAGGCTAATAAGCCCTATTTAAATTATCAGTGCTAGTGGATGCTGTTCCATTTATAAAGGGGCTTCTGTGCACTGTGTACACAATTTCTAATTACTACTACTGGCAGTATGAAGATGAATTTCCATAAACTTCTCTGGCCTCGTGACTAACACTCGTATTCACCATTCTACGCACTGGTTACTGTAGTAAACACGCTGTTAGCGAGTGGTGCAGCCAAAAATTATTCCCCGTCTCTCTCTCACCCTCGGTCAGGCCAAACAACGAGGTTTTACGTCTCACCAACGCCATTCACTAACCACTTGTTTACAAACCACGAAGTTAGAGGTTTTTCGTTCCGACGTTCCACCATCCAAATTTTCCGCCTAACCTTGGCCACGGGCAGCCGGTTTACTAATCACCCGATTTTATGTGATTAGCGATCTGGTTTAGAGCTAACCACAAAGAAAATGAGAAAAAACTCGACAGTTTGACAAACTGGGAAATATTTATTAATCAAATCAGTAGTGAAAATTTATTTTTTTAAATAATTCACTTTACCTACGCACCACTTGTGGTATCGTAGAATTGTCATAAACTCGGTTAGTAGCTATGGGCTACATCGTTAGCAACAAACCGTCAGTCGTCTCCGGCAAATCAGAAGCCGCGTTATATGAACTATTTACATAATATACGTTAGCATTGCCCAATCAGAAAGCAGATTTTTAAAACTGACCACGTAGTCAGATAACCAGGCAGTAATTTCAAATGATGTTGGTTACGGGCTAACCGCAACGTTAGCGCGCGTTGTCACTGGCAGCCGCTGACAAACGGAAAATAATTTTTGGCTGCACCACTCGCTAACAGCGTGTTTACTAACCACGTATATTAGAATGGTGAATACGAGTATAAGTATTTAAACCAGAATAGGCTACCAAGAAATAATTTTAAAATGGACACCTCTTGGCTATTGCAAACCTGCAAGTGTATGCAGGATGACAATACAAAACTATTCATACACTCAGATTATTATACAGTAATGCAAAATCTAAATATTATTGTATTGTGTATGTAACATATTGTCATATTCACAGTTCACACAAATTCTCACAACAGAAAAGTTCTAAATATTAGGCCTAGGTTAAATGGAGTTCATTATACTCACTGTTACTTGTTCGTTTTGGAACTGGTTTCTTCAAAGGGGTTGTTTCCTCAACTTCAAACATATGATCGTCTGGATCTTTTCCTTCATCTCTCATTGCCTACATATTTAAAAGGAAAAATCTGTTTAATAATATATAAAAAAACATTAAAAAGAACAGCTGATGCAGGATGCTTGAAATAATACACCGTGACGTGGAAGTCCGGTAACTGCTTCCCTATTGGCTCATTTTGACACCTCACGTACAGCTGCAGAGCCTCTGCGCACACATTAATTAATACGAATTATTATGAGATCGGATTACAGAAACGTGTAAAGTATTTTGTTACTACTATTATATTACTAAGATTATAAGGCACGAAATTTGCAAAATGTGTTTTTGCCTTTTGGCGAGTGAACTTCACGTAAAGGAGTCAAAATAATCCTGGACTTGACATAAACTGCGATGTTGCACAAGGTTGTTAGGCCTAACTTTTTCCATTACATTTCCATTTAATAATTTAAACCTTCAATTTTTGAGTTAAAAACCTTGAAATGTATGCAAATTGAATTGCATTTTACAAATTTCATTTAATAAATTGTCTCAATTTATTTAAATATTTGTGATTATGAATATGAATTCTTTCCGAGATTGTCCTCGGACGCCATCTTTGTTTTTTTAACACTCACCTTGGACAGTTTTTCGATTAAAACCGCTTTAACTCCCGTTTTATCCACTCCTCTTTTCTCCAATTCCGCGCGCAAATCTATCACGCGAAGATCAACAATTTTCTTTTTAACAGTTACGTTTTCTGCAGCCATTTCTTAATATTTTTCGTTCGATCAGGTTATGTCCGCACAAGTTGCGAGTTCAGTATCATCGATATTCGATAAGTCGATGACGATCAGTGTTGCCAGATCGGCTGGCGTCAATTACACCAAAATCGTGTAAAAATTACACTAGATTACACTAAATCACACAAATTTGCATGTTTTA
>JAQFYH010001216.1:0-10101 GCA_034694405.1 Scolopendrellopsis subnuda
AGATTTGTGAAGGGGGGGGGGGGGGGGTGATGAATGTTTTTAGGACGTCCCCTCAGATACGGGGGGATATCGAAGAAGAAGCGATTCCGTTTTCGCCCAATAACCGCAAAGGAACCGAGGTGAATTCGTCGGGCCCCAATCAATACACTCGTAATTTCCCCGTTCATAGCGACACTGATAATTGAATGCTGATAGGCCGGCGGATCTAGAGAGGTGACGTCACGAGAGCTTTCGGCCAATCGTCTCAGTTTTAACCACTATCACACTATCATATAAAGTGGTGGAAAGGGAGATGATGATATGATGCGGCGTGCTTTCGGTTCCCATGGAAACGAGAGAAAAATCGGAGGGACTCACCATTGGATATTTTCGCCGGTGCATGTCTCTATTATTAGAAAAAAAAAACACCTTGAAACCACCGACTACTTTTGTTTTCAAATTAAAGTTTCGACTTATTAACTACGGAGTAATTAAACAATTAAAGTTACATTCCGTTTAGAAACGTCTGCGTTTCAAAACTTTTTGCTTAAACGACAAGCCAAGTGAGAAAGAAAACAAGTGAGAGGGTAAATTTTGCGAGGTTTTTTTTTCCACGCTACTAAATTATGATTTCGCGGAAAATCGCACAGCACATCATAACAATCTGCTGTAATGTTACGGTATAAGGACATCCGGCGTACCAGCGAACTTCTCTTCTTTTAAAAATATGATTGATTAAAGTAACCAACTATAAGCTTGCTACGCCCCAAACTCCAATTAATTACATCTTAACGCGTTGGAAAATTTGAGGGCTACATGTTGTTTTCTCTGCGAAGCTCTCATGCATAGTAAGAAAGCCCACCTTCAAAACGGAAGGGGCACATCGTGAAAAATAAGCATCAATTTTATTTTTCGTTTCGCCGCTAGAAATAATTAAAATATAAAATAAATTCCATCGTATTCCCAATTAATTTTTATTTTTTTATTATTATTAAATATTGGTTATTGTGAATTTTCCCAACCAAAATAACTAACGAGTAAGTTATCTCATTTCCATAAAATAGGCTCTCTATACGAAGTACAGTATAAAAATAGTCACCCCCAAAACTGTCTTGGTGGTTTCCTTGGGCTTACCAGACGACCACGAAACCACTACACTATGGGACATTTTTAAACAACACTAAAATAAAACTAGAATCTACTGTAACTTTTTAAAGATTCGTAAAGTCGAGGTCATAACTCGTTGAATATACCCCAGCCTTTTGTTTACTTTTAATCTGATAAGAGTTACAAAACCGCCTATGCAATTCTTATCTGATTAAAAGTAAACAAACTGATGGGGTATATTCTACGGGAAATGGCCTCGACTTTAGAGCAAAAAATATAGAAAAACACCAGGTACAAAAAAATTTTCATTATTAAAATGTAAATAATTTTTTTGATATTAAGTTTTTTTATGTTGTGGGAAAGTAAAACAAGACTTGAAGCAGTGGATTTGCAGGAAGATTGATGGGATACGAGGGCGGGACGGGGGTGTCGAAAAAAAGCAGCAGAATCTCCGCGGGGGGAGGAATCAGTGCAGACGATCAAAGTTTAATTGAGTGTGACATTAGCCTCATATCAAAAGGGGGAAGAGAGATCGGGAGTGAAATAAAAGAGGCCCCCGATCATAATAATAACACCACTGATGAAACGGAGAATGATTATGATGATACGTTGAAAAGTTCATTTTTATTTTATCGACGACGCACGCCGCCGCCGCCGCCGCTGTTCAGCGTGGCGTTATAATTTTTTTATCGGTATTTACTTCTTCCATGTAAAGTTGTAAACTATTCGACGTTGGTGCTGTTTGATTGTAGCAAAGTAATCATAATTATGTATTGAGTTGTCTCTAGTAGAAGGTTATTTATAAATAATTAATACAATATTATTAAAGTAAAGGACCACATTGGCTTTATAACACCCTGAGTTTGTTAAAAAGATAATAAATAAATAAAAATACTTGCTGTAGATTGTCTACATTAATTTTGTTGTTGTTTATGAGATAATTTTAATTCAATTTACGAAAAATTTAAAATCTGGCCTTCTGATTGGTTAAACTCATCCTGACAGGACGAATTGCGTAAAACGAATTAAAATTATCTCAGAAACAACAACAAAATTAATATAGACAATCTCAGGCAAATAAGTTTATTTATTTATTATCTTTTTAACAAACTCAGAGTATTATAAATCCAATGTGGTCCTTAATTTTATACTCCTGGCCTGAATTTTACTTGTAACTTAAATATTCAAACATGCACGAATATTTCTGTACAGTATTTCGGTAATGTTTACCGTATCTATTTTTTTTTTACAATTCTTTGTAACAATTTTATCATATTTATTCGCGGTACTCCGTATTATTCTTACAATATTTAATCTTCGTATTATGCGAAAAAAAATTAAATAAAACAACTTTTCTTTTAACTTTGTGTGCACACTTATCGAGTAAGTTTGGTTATAACCTATCTCTCCGTCTCTCCGGATGGGAAAGGAAAGAATAATCTGAAAGTCTCTCTCGAAAGTCTGTCCCCGTTTATAACTATATTTATTCTACTAAGGTAAAAGGTGTCTAAATTAATTATTTTCGCTTCCTCATATAGATTATTGATAATTAGATATTTTTTTTTCATCTGTATTTAAAAAAAATCATCCGCATGGCTACTTTCAAAACAGTGCTGAAATTATTGTTGGCCATTCATTCGTGTAACGATCAGATAAAACTGCTGATAGCTCACCACTCACTCCCTCGCCGGATTATAAACTCACGTAGAAGCGAAAAGGGGAGAGAACGAGATAAAAAGAATGCAATATGAATCAATTTATTCGATGGGTCTCTCTCCCCCCCTCCTCCGCCCCGACAATTAAGTCTTGATTTCGTTGACACAGTATTATAACTGCTGGATATGTATTTTTGCCCCGTGATCGTTCGAAATGCTGAGAGAAACTCCAACGAGAAAGTGGTGTGCGGGCTCACTCTTGGACGCCAGACTCAGAAATTGCATATGGTGCGAGCTGTGGGAAGGTCTGTTGGTGGACGTGAAATGGTGATCGTAGAATGATTTTAGGACATCTTATAATAGACGCTATCATTTTGGACCAATCTTATTTACGTTTTCTGTCAACAAAGAGACTCCGCGCACTGATTCTCATTGAGAGCAGTTATCTCGTTGCAGGAACAGTACTCAAATGCGGAGGACGTGGATTTGAGCAGATTTGACCGTAGCGACGTCAGTGTCAGAATCACTCACCTGTTTCAGAAATTTCTTTGGATAATTCGTCATCTTCTTCGCTTCTTGGAATTTGTCCAATGGCTGAAAAAGAAACCACCAAAAAAATTAACTTGTAGGAATAAAAAAATATTAAATTACTGCATTTCAAAGATTTTTTTTTCAACTTACGGTAAAATAAATTACAAATAATACAGAGTAGGAAGAAAATATTTTTAAAATCAATTTGTCCGTTTAAATCATTCTCGATATCTCAGAAATTAATCTCAAAAATTAATTTTAATTAATATTAGTATTAGATGAAAGTACCCCATTTATTGGGTAATAAACAGATATACGGTATACGATATACCGGTATATTTTATACCGCATCCGTGATCGAAATGAAACAACAATAAATTGCCATTGATCAACTTAGATATTTTAATGTGCTCTCGCCAGATTGAAGGGGTTTTGTGCCCCGACGAAACCAATATAATCAATCATCAAAATCGATGTATAACATCGATGCAGTGAATCGATATTGTGATATCGATGTCGATAAATGATCTTTCTTGTTACAGAAACTATAATTTACCTTGTCTGAGTGCCCTGAGATGAGCTTGTAAAGTGTTGGCAGTGCGTGAATCGGTCAACTGAAGAAAATCTTTTAAAGTGAATGTACAAAGCTCTTGTCCGGAACTAGGAAACTTGTCCGCGTCGATTCGCGACAAGTCGAATTGTTTCTCGACCCACCTCAACCATTTGGTCACGTGATCGGAATCCCAATTCGTTGGATCTGGAAAAGTCCAACAAAACACCATTATTTTTCTGTAATATTAATTGTTTCTAACTTATGTAATAAACAAATAAAAATTAGTTTTTAAAGTGCACGTCATTTTTCGCCAAATGGCTGATTATTCAGAGCACATCCCCGGTAGCACAGCAGTCTGCTAGAGTCGACTTTGACGAGTGCATATATTCGAACTGGGTTTGAATCTGTGTAACCAACAGTCTAAAGAATACACAAGAGTAGTTAGCAACACGAGATCGTTCGTCGATCGAGATTCGTAGTTTAGGGAAACTCCCGCTATGTGACAAACAGAGCCGTGCAATGAGCCATATAGACAAACATCTGTTGTCTTATCTCTATGATTGTAGCATTCCACTCTTTCCATCACGCACTCCAAGCAGAGAGAGAAAATTAACAGATTACGAGCTTTCATACTGTTCCTTGACAAGTTGCGCCACCGCTCGTCATCATAGAAAATTACTAACTTCGACCGTCGTTGTATTCAAAATTTAACATTTGTTCCAATACAGAGTTGCAAACTCTTGTGTATATATCGACTGTTGGTGTAACTGTAAGGCATAAATTATGTTCTTGTAAAATTATGTTATTGGAAAGATGGTAATGGAAAAATTATAAAAAGTAGTCTACATCTCCTAGTACAAATAAATCAGTTAAAAAAACAGACGTACAGTATACAGACTCATTTTTTTTCCTGCTAATTTACTTCTGTGACTTTGTCGCAATGCCACATCGGATGCAAGGATTAATGCTCATATCATCAAGGATTACAATTTAATGCGTATAACGAGTTCAAAATACAGAAAAAAAAAATATTATGAACATTACGAATCATATAGGCTCGAAAAAATTAGACATTTTTTGCCAGAAAAATAACTCATAACTCATAAGGGTATTTGATGCATTTCAATAACTCTAACTTGAAAAATTGGTTTTTTGACTTGAAAACTTTCTGAAATGAAGTCAAATTTGGTGCATTTCTAAGCACTCGGGTGAAATTTTGGTTGAAAACTTATCTTTTGGACTGAAATTTTTGGGTATTTGGGAGTCTTATTAAGCCCTCTTAGCCCTCCCACCCCCGTATCTACGCCGCTGTCTACTTTATAGCTCAATAAAACAGACAGTTTGTGGTAAATGTTCGTGACTTCTAGCTTGAAATTGAAACTTCGATCTTCGACTATAGAAGTCGGAAGTAAGAAAAAAACCGTCTCGAAGTCAAAAGTTTGACTTCTAAACTTTATGCCGAAGCCAAACTTCAAGACGGTTTCTCTTATACTTCGGACTTCTAGCCGAAGCTAGAAGTCGTGAAATTTTTGATTTCCACAAACTGTCTAATGTTTATTCCAGAGATCTGCATAAGCACCCTATTTTAAACGCCTAGAGTATTTTAGCGAGAAAAAGATGATGTTCACGCTGGATCCATGACATAATTGCCCGATGGCCGTTTTATGTAACCCGATCAGCAGGGGAGGTCAAGCAGAAGAGCTTTTCTTGATGGTTTCGTTATAAAATGTTTCTCGCCATCTATAATTTCCGTCAATCAGTTCGAACGTTGAACCGATTTTTATCGTTAAACAACTCGTCTAGACACATGTTAAATTTTCTAAGAAACTATCGTTTTCTTAGAAAATGTTTAGGATGCATTTGAATATTCTCGCTTCTCTTTTGCATCTGCTTCAAAACAACTCAACTCAACCTAATAATTACGCTGCAAAACAAAAGAAATATAGGTTAATAATAATTAGAGAGTTTTAATAACACCTCGAGTCAGCAGGTAAGTTATAGATAACTGGTGAATTATTCAAAATATACCCCGTAAGCTGACTTGCTGAAAACAGACGAAGAACTGCGCGTTACAGCCCGACAGTCGCCATCTTTTAATCCACTTTACAACGCATATTAAATTTGTAGGCCTACATTGTAAGTCTACCTTGGGTACTATCAGGGGTAGATAGGGGTAGATCTACCCCTTGTACTATGCATTACGGGTATCTTCATAATAATATAAACAACTTTAATATTGTCAACAAAATATTACAAACGTAATTTGTTGGTCAGAGGCTCAGAGCTAGGGGTTAGGGTTTGTTTGAGCAAAATGTTAGACTTGGGATATTGTTATAAGACAATAATTAGGCCTAAATAATTATCTTCGGAGCATGGGTGGGTCTTATTGCCACAAACATAATGATTGTGTTCTGTTTCATAGCAATATAACTATGTTGGGCTTTGCGTAAATCCCAATTGTACGGGATTAAAAAAGGGTTATCGCAAACTGGAGCTGTACAACATAATTTTTCCCCAAATACTAGACCTACGTATGATTTAAATACATTTTAAGATATCAATCCTTTATAATTTAGTTTGAGAGTTACAGAGCAAAGCACCTGGCGAAATTCTAGTGTAAGTGAACCCTTTAAGATATTGAACTTGGACATCTGCGTACATTGTGGTATATGGGGACAAAGGAAGAGACAAAAGAAAATCATAATTTGATATGGAAGATAAATAAAATAAAGAATTAGCGGTGGCCAAATTAAAAGAAAAAGCGTGTTTCACGAAGCGAGACCCACTTATTTGAGTGCATTTATAAACAGGTGCATCGTCTATCACTTGCATATTAACGGGTAAATAAACCAAATCACTGGACCAGCACGCAATAGTCAGGTGCAGCAGTCTAGCCTTTTTTCAGGGGAGGGGGAGGGGGAGGGCGTGCGCCCCCAGAAACAGATGTCGCACGCCAAGCGCGCGCGCTTTTTTTTATAAACATATAAACTAGTAATCATCTACAATAGGGTTTTTTTTAACTAAAGGGGTTCCGAGAAAATAATCAGCGATGCTCGAGTTTTGAGAGCAGACAATAAGATTCGTGATTTTTCTCAGTGGTCGTCGCAATAATGTCTCGTTACATATGAAGTGATGCTAACTGTATTATTTTTTAAGCATTTTTAAATAACATAGACGCAAAACATCTGCTGCGCCGATTATCTATTATACAATGGGACACGTGCGCTTTTCTCGATGAGGAAAACGCAAAAACATTACTCTGATTTGTTGAAATTTTTTTTACTGTAAAAAAATTTAGTTAGAAAAGCATAACATTTTACTGTTGGGTTCGAAGAAAAAACATTGAAAATTATATTCTGATTTCTATAATAAACATCATAAAAGTTAGTGTTTAGTTTGATCTAAATAATATTGTAACTAACTAGCGACTAGAGCGGTATAAAAATGTATGTTCTCAGTTGCATAGTCATACACCTAATTGTCCCCACTACTACCCAATACCCATCCTCGCGTATATGCTGGCTGAAGATGAGATGAGATGAGAATACATACACCGGGGTCAGGGGCAGGGACCCAGGGCACGTTCGCTACAGTGCGGTCGCGCTAATCCGAAATAAAGAATGTCAGGGTATTTCGGATTAGCGAATTTTTCGGATTATCGAAATGTATGCTATTAGTGCATTGATAATGGATGTCTGGCTGACACCCAGTGTAATTTAATCATCATTTTGATGAATTGGCTTTCTTTACGTACACAGAGATCTTTTTTTTTTCAATTATTGAGCTCAAATTCGATGTTCATGCAAGTTCACAGAACGTAAAAAACTACTAATATTTCGAAAAAGATAAAAAATGGTCTTTCGGATTACAATGGAATTCGGATTATAATGGGGTTTGGATTAGCGCGACCCTAGTGTAATTCGATTAATTCGAATACTTCCATTGCCAAAAAATAATAATAAACCCAGGGTGGGAATTGAGCGCTATGCGGCAGGGGGGAGGACAAGTTTCTTTTAAAAAAAAAGGGCACTTTTCCTAATATGCAGTGGTAAAGAAGAAAAGGACAGGGGGAAATTCCCCCTTCAATTCCCACCTTGAATAAACCATTCAATAGATATAACGGCTATTTTTTTTAATATAAATGTCTCTTTCCAGGTAATCATGCCCCACTGACATAAAAATTCCTACTGTACCTCGTATTAAAAACATAATTTTCGTTTTTCTTAAAATCCAAATGTCATTCGGACAAACAACTCCTTGTTTCGACCATTATTTTGATGTTAAAATCATCGTAATCAAATTTTAAGAAAACGAAAATTATCTTTATACAAATCAATGAATTCACAGAAAACGCGCAGTTTCTGCATAAACCATTTTCAAATATCCACGAAATCGAGCCCCGTAAACAAAGAAAAAACTGGGATGTTGCGCTGTCAGTCTGTTTTTATATTGGAACAAATAACTTTATTCACTCTCCCTTGACAGTGAAAAGGGTTTTTTCAACTGACCTTGAGGTGAATAAATATAGTGGTGAATAAAAAAACCGCGCTAACACGTAATAGTTAGTGAGAAGATGAATACAACCGTATTAAGACTGTGTATCATCTGATAACAGCGCGCTTGTGTAGGAGCAACGGTTTTAAAGGAGATGTGGTCATCATGAGATAGATCACGATCTAAGCACGCTGTATGTTGTAAGTTGTTGCAGGGTGTTTCGAAAACAAACAGTATTGATAATGTTAAAGCAGTGCTGTGATTCAGAGAGACTTTTGGCCTTGTTCGTCCTTTGTGTGTATAGATCATGGGTGTGTTTGTGTGGGACGATATGATAACGATAATTTGTATATTAAACCGTTTTTGAATAATAACAAGCAACAAGTACTGATTAAAAAGAGATAGCGATAACTTATTTCAAAGTATCTTCTCGGTATATTGACTCAAGAAGATAGGTTTTTGTATCCGCTTGGTATATTAGGAAAAGGCAACGGATTTAAATGGTGGATCAATTCACCACACTGATATTATTGTATGAGTGTCTATCTCGGGTAGGGATGGGTAACCGGTTAATTAACCGGTAAATTATGCCCATAATTCACCAAAATAATTTACCAAAACGATAAATTTCCCATCCCTATAGTTGGGTAATTTACCGGTAAATTATGTTTCGGTTAATTAACCGGTAAATTATAACGGTAAATTACCCATTCCTAATCTCGGGTTCCCTCAATGAAATAATGGCGTGAATATCATTATTACGGTAGTTACGTTTTCTCCCAACTGAGGGTACACGCGCACGCGAGCTGTACATTGAAAGCGGTACATATACACATTTCCAATATACTGAGGACATGGATTTGAGCTTATATCGCCGTCATTCTGTCATAAGTTTTATAACTAATAAGGATCCGTAGACCTTATAGACCTCAATCATGAGATACGGTTATCTCATGCACAATCCCAATAAGTTACACCAGGTACATCCTACACCTTATATAATATAAGATATTATATAAGATATGTAAAAAGACAGGGATTAAACTGACACTTACATAACTGCCATCCAGTCAGTGTGAATTTTAAAATTACAGTAACTGCGATATCGTGAATATTATATGAGTCAAATGTATCAGTGTATCACGTACATTAAAAGTTAATTACACGTAGCAGTAAATGATAAACATGCAACAATTCATACAGCTATAAACAATCATGTAATCAAATTTGTACGTTTTGTTGAATAACAAATTGCTGCCCCCACCCTTCAAAATATCTGCATGGCATCCGCCTCAGTCAGAACAGTCATTTCTAAATGATAAAGCGTAATTATAAAGTCATAGAGCATGAACTGTGACGGACGAGTTATAAGTTGACACAAACTATTCCCATACATTCACTCATACAGTCATACATAGTATTGAGTCATTCAATCATACAGCAAGCTATAAAACACAGTTTTTTACAAACACTTTAAATAATTTTAAACTCTGAAATTATAATTAACGGTGAGATTTTTCTGAAATTAAGAACATATTTTGGCAATGTTAGCAAGATAACTTTAAGATTAATACGTTACAGTATAAAATAAACCAGTGACATATGAAAGAACACAAAGTCAAGAACAAAAATGCTGAAAAAAAAATGTTATAAAATAAATTCGTATTACTGTTAAGTAAATATTATAATTTTTTTTTATTCCACGCCCATATCGCCTAAAGCCGGCGCCCTAGATGCAAAGCATCTGTTGGGAGGGCGGTGGGAATTACCCCCGAAGGGGCA
>JAQFYH010001217.1:0-10098 GCA_034694405.1 Scolopendrellopsis subnuda
ATGTACATACAATACTGTATTACCAACTGCTCTGTACTAATTTAATTTTTTTTGAGGTTTTTTTTCCGCTGAAAAAATTACGAAAGATAGATGAATGCGTTGCTTTACGTCAATCTTTCCGACATGCTGAAAAAATTACGCAATTCTTACTAGAATTAAATTCTTTACTTTAGACAAGCTATAAAAATTAATTGACTGTTTTTTTTTACAGTAACAATATTCATCTATCACTATTTTCATAGAAATTGAATCGTCAAAAAGGTTCCTATTCTTTAGCGAGAGTTTTAACGACGGATTTATCCGCGTAAGGAACCTAACGTTAGAATCCCCCTCTAGAGTTTTTTTTATCCGCCTTAGTTTCTTTGAACCTGTTGGGAGGGTGGTGGGAATTACCCTCTGTGCCTGTGGGCACTACCCGGACAGCGAGAGCCCATATAACTGTCCCGGAGTGGAGTTGGCCGGGTTTATCCCGCGACAACAGGGCCGAGGGGCAAGCGCGCTAAACCACTCGACCACCGACTCAAATTAAAAATAATATTTCGTTTTTCAAGAATAATCAATTTAAAAGAGTTCAAACTATTTGACAAAATTAGGGCACCCCACTTTCAAGGTTAGGCGCACATGGCGCCACCGTCAAGCCAAACGTTGCGTGACGCAATCCGAATCGCTCTCTTCGGAAAAATACGGATGCTATCAGTGTAGAGCGGAGGAGGGAAAACCAGAGCCGATCGGTTACTACCGTATATTTTATGCGCTAGGTCCCCGGGTTCTTTCCAAGGCCAATACAAAGCGGGATGCAGTTCCAAATATGATCAACATTCAATGTTCCATTTATTAATTAATCATTTATTTGGCTCTTCTATCAATATCCGCATCAAACAAGGTTGATCTAACTTCACATCTATACTAATCGCTTTTCGAAAACTCCCCGTCCTACATGCGCTGGAAGTAAAAGTCGTTTTTTTTTTAACTTCTATACAAGGTACTTTTTCGTTTTCATTTCTTCCCCTCTCGTCACAATTTCGGTCCCCCCGGAGTAGTGAGTTTCGATTTTGACTGAGCTATTCACCAGTGTTACAGACCATTATTAAAACCCTATTATTAGAGCTTTAAACGGTATTTTGACACGCAATGTACTCGGATACCTCTGTAGTTCAAATACTGGTGGGTTTTGACATAGAAGAGAAAATCCAATATTGCGGGTTACGAAAAGTTAAAATAATATTTTGAAAAGAAAAAATCGATAAGTTGATATTGCTGATCACTTCCTAAAGTGTAATTAAATGAAACTCAACTTGACCTGGATAGACGGGGTGGGGGTGGGGTGGATCACGCTAAAAAATCGAAAAACTATCAGCGCTGCCGTGTAATGGTTTTGGTAAAGTGGGGAGGGGGGTAGAAGCCAATATCACAAAATTGAATCCGTACATTTTTAAATTAAAGGGCGCTATTCCCCGAGCGTGCAGCAGAGGATGGTATGTTTTCATTCTTGCACTTCTATATACCTTAGTAGTCACCAACATTATTAATTTTGTATAGTAAATAAATAAAAAATGATAAGGTGTTCAGACTGCAGGTACGACATTCTCAGTTAATTTGTTTACGTCACACTTGTGACGTACGCATTGAAAATTAAGAGTCATTGTCCGCTTAGCAGAAGGTCTCAAAATGGACACAACTCTATACAGGGTGACCAATCAGGTTTTCGTCACTTCTGCACTTGCGTTGAACGAAATTTAAATTAGACGAGGAGTTCAGTGGCCTTTAGCACTATTCTATGATACGTTGCAATTCAAACCGTAATTTTTCCACAACAGTCAGTTTTGGCAGTTTATTTTGAATCTAAAATTTCCTTTCGAATTGCTGCGGCGCTTTGCTGGAACAAATTCTCTGGCAATTTCGAGGAGCTCGTGTACTCAAAATTTTTATGAATTCATAGAATTCCCTGTCGGTTGTCTCACCCACTGCAAGATTTTTAAATTTGCGGTGGGTGGGTGCAGAACTGAATACTCTTGCATTTTGCTGATATGGAAATCCTATACCGAAACCGAATCCCACACAGTAGTTTACGAGAATATGATCAGCTATATAGTCAACAGTCCTCAACACCAATGATCAGCAACGTGCAAGTTGTAAATTACTGTATAAGTTGGCAGGATTTGACCCCACCTGCAATCATCAATCGGATTTAGGTATATGTACAAATACAGTACATGGACAGATGATCGTCTAACTTTTATATCAGTCTTTTTGCTTTTGATCAACTTACGCGCCGCAGTATTTTTGATCGTCTGATCTTTTCAGTGAAAGGGTGACCCAAAAGCACGAGAAAAAAAAATCATAAAACGTGAGTACGTGACAGAAAAGTCTCTCGTGTGTACCTTGTAGGTGTCTTAACTTTATTTTAAATATTCCGTATACATGTGACTAACACAGCAGGACAGCAGTTTTACGTTTCAATTTTTCTGGCTATCCACCGTATAACATGTAATATACTCGTACATAACGTTGTACAGCTGTAGAATGTAGAGATTGTCCATCAGCTGCATGTGCATATGTGCGAGGTATTCAATTCATGGGTACCGTACCGGCAGATATTTTTCCAGGGATGGGGCAAATGTAATGTGAAAATGCTTTTTTATACGTTTCATATATATAAATTGAAATCTGGATGGTGGGGGCAGGTTAGGTTAGCCCCCCTTTCGCCCCCCCTTTCGCCCTTTACGGCGCCCATGGAGGTATTGCATTGAATTTTTCGACAGACAGAAAATTGACAATTTTTACTCAAATACCGATATTCATTATTTCCGTGAGGAGTAAATCATAATTGAAAAGTTAATATTTGCAGTGTTGATGTGCGAAATAATCGAATTTTCGATTCGATTTTCTGTAAACGTATGAATTCAAGGCCAGCATTTACATTCCATTATTTTTAAAACTCGATTTTCGTATTCCAATTAAGTGAATAAAACATAAATAGTACCGGTATATAGAAACATAGAGTACCGTGGTACTGTATGTTATTCGCATATTTCATTGTTTGCATTCTTACATCAAGATCTTAATCTTAATTCAATCTTTATAATACAATCCATCGATTCATAATCGGACTTCGAAGAGAATTTGAATTCGAAAAGAAAACAACAGGATACGAATAGCCTAGTCAAAGTGTCGACAGAATTCTTCACGGAATATTTCAATCAAAATAATATTATAATATTTATATAAAAACGAAACTAAGGAAAAGTAGTGAATATAAATGGTAAATTGGTTAACACTAGATAGGCTAGAGACAGAGTCGTAGTGGAGTTTTTTTTATGACGCTCATCTAACGAGTCAATAAGCCTACAATATAATACCTAGAAGTGGATATCGTACTCTAATATGGTGTAACGGTACAAGAAAAAGAACTAATCATAACTTTTATGACAAATTCAATTTCCCTGAACATTTTACCAGTTATGAATGCAACTGCATTCTAATCAAGAATATATTTTAGAGAGTTGGAAAGAGTAGGGCCTATCATGATAATGTAAAAGTTAATAGATTGCTTTCAATTTTTCTAGTTTCATTTTAAAGTTTTGAGAGAGGTTACGGATAAGAGATTAAGAGCCTCAAAATCTATTATAATAATTTGTTGGAGACGAGCAGGATTTTGCACCCGCTAACAGCGGGTTAAATTAAATAAGATGAGCGCACTAAGCAAAAAGCTCTTCTTCATTGCACCATCTGAATAACTTTCTAATATAATTATTTTTATTAGAAAGATCTCACCCTAAAAGGGGGGGGGGGGGGCATAATCCATTTTTTTTAAAAACAAATTACCGGTATGTTATTGCTGAACATTTTTATAAAAAAAAAACGCGTTAAAATGCTGGTATAAAAAGTGAACGGAACTTGACCGAACCATTTATTTTTTGTCAAATTTCATCCAAAAACTGTTTAATTTTAACCACCCGCAAAATGGGTTTAACCACCCGCAACTTGAGTTAAATTTTATCAGTAAAAAACTTCTATGTCAATGCATTTACATGAGTCATTTTAGCGACACTGAATTCATCAAAAAGAGTCTCTAGTCGTTAGCACTACAATTAGTTATTCACAAATCATTCATAAATGCAACTTCTATTAATGGGAATAGGTTATTGATAGATTGCTACGATAATATGCGTCTTTGCATTAGTTGACTTTGCTTTTAAAGCATTCGTCAATCACTGCTAAAATCTTATCCATCGAAATTAAAGTCGTCAAAAATGTTCGTATTCTTTAGCATTACGAGTGTTGCGTATTACCAGGGGCGAATCAATCCGCCTCTGGAATAACATGTATCACTTGATGAGACTATTTCTGCTACGTAGATTTTTTCGCCTCGAGCAAAATCCGAAATTATTCTTCTCCAAAAATTTTTTTTTATTAAAAGTGTTAAATGGTACTTACCCAAAACTACCAAGAAAATTCCTAGGAAAGACAATATTCTATTCATGTAGGTTTCAATATTTTTTGTCGTCGTCATTGTTTTGGTTTTAAATCTCCCTTTCAGCTTCCAGATGACAATCTTCTTCAAAGAGGAGATTTACTTTGGTTTTTTAAAACTAGTTTTGTTTTTTTCTTTTTCTTTTCTAGTTAAAAATAAACTTTAAAACTGTCTTCAATATTATTTGTAATTAAAAATTAAAAAATTCCACGGTTTTTAACCGAAGTATCAATTACGTGACATATTACGCCGAATTAAATGTGGACTTTTGTTATTTACATCGGTCTGTGGCCTTGAAAAATCGGATCTCTGTTTCGGAAGCTGCGCGCAACATCTGATGGAGAGAGAGCTAAAATAGGATGCTCGAAGGCGCAAACCTCCATATTTAGTGTTGCCAAAACGAGACTTGCGCTCGTACGTGAGGACTGTACCCCGCTTAACAGGAACCCCAGAACTTGTAACTTGTCGATGTCTTCGCATTACCTGTTTCTATTTATAAATCTAAGTCTCGTAAGCTGCTGTAAGTTAGTAGCCAACATCACAATCATAATAATTAACCATAGCTAGTTTCACAGTTTTCACGGTACGGTATTCTTCTTTTAAATTATGGAAAAATAATTGCTTTTTATAAAATAATATCAGAATAGAAAGGTTATGTTAGTTTTGTACTACGGCGTATATCAAATAATTATATACTCGCACAGTATCTTCAGATCTCTTGAGAAAATGGTATGTCCTGTTCTAAAAACTGAATCTGTAAACAAAAGTGCAAGCATTGGTAGGACGTGAAAGGGAAATCGGATGGGATCTGAGGAAATTGTGCGATGGAGGTTTACGATTTGAGGTGAGTGTACTATTAAAATAGCTGAATGACGTTAAAACTACGAGGGGATGTTGATAAGTTTTCGTCCTAGCATACTCATAATATGTAAAAATTCTTCTCTCCTCCTTAAAACTGATGATTTTTTTATGACAGACGACGCTCGACGAAAAAACTAAATTAAAAGCTTTTAATTTAGTTTTTTCGTCGTGCATCGTCTGTTATAAAAAAATCATCAGTTTTAAGGAGGAGAGAAGAATTTTTACATGGATTGGACAGCCTCATAAGGAGAAGAAAGTTTTCTATTTATATCGGCTAAAGTAGAAAATTCTGGAGTTCAGGTTTTTGAAATTAACTTAAGACGATCGGGATTTTAAAATTTTGACTTTTATTTAACGTTTATATAATTATTTGACGTACAAATTCATTCTTCATCATCTCGTTGCAAACTATTGTCAAAAACGTTGTGGTGTTTTGTGTGTGATGAGTGTGTTTTTGGCGTCGATACAAAAATGTCAGTACCACAGCCACCAATTATATTCTATCAGTTATTAATTTATTTTTCTCTAAATTTTGAAGTAACAAATGTCAAAACCATTGAATTCTGTTGTGGTGTAAATCGGACGAAACATGGAAAATGAATGATGACTACATTCCTTTAGAAGACCTCCTGCTGCATCAAACCCTCGTAAACTACTAACCCCGCGTCCCTGCGGGAAATTTAAAAACAGTCGGACAGAAATTTTGATTTTCTTCTTCCGAGCTGTGGCATTTTTGAATTCGGAAAATTATCTACAACAAGCGCCCCAAGCGGCACAAGCAAATATGCTGGGCAAGATCGTCAAATTCATCTGTAAAAAACGAACATGAAGCTTGCAGGAAAAATCGTCGCCTACCGAATTTACGGCGCACGTACGGCAGTCGAGGTTGAAAATGTTTGGATTCTTCTGCACACTCAAGCACACACAATGTACTTAATTGGAAAATAAAAAAATTCATAATTATATTATAAAAAAAAAACTGTATGTATTAATTGAATGTTTGTTATCGGATTGTAACAAAACAGTAGCAATATAGTAGCATTGAGTAAAAAGTGAATATAATGTAAGTTTAAAAACAGTAAAATGTCTGGAGAGAAAAGTTTGAACTTTTTTTTTAAATTTTTGTTTCCAAAAATAAACATAAAATCCGTTGGTAAATAAAAATGTTATAGGTATGAGTAGTGAACGTAACAGCTGCGCTAGAAAGGTGACTAGCAACGTTCAGAGACACGTTACTATTCGATTCAAGTACTGCGGTCACTTGATTTCCTGCAACCAAAGTTTCAAAACAACACGAAGTTAAGCGTTCTGCCCATGTTCGCATCTTTTCCTCACTGATATGTAGAAAACATGAACGTAATAATGTACAAAGAAGAAAAGAATGTAATATTTGTAATTTTTAAACGTGAAAAGAACAATCGCAAAACGGAATAAGAAAACAAAATGGCGCTTAGTTAAAAGGGAAAAGTGGACTGCGAAAACAGACAGATTAACAAAGATTGGTGTTCAAAGTTGTACCCCCTATTCAAATTGACCCTGGATGACGGTACAAATATCCTTTATGATTAACAAACTGACAAGCGTTACAGCCCCGATGGTCAATGGGGAGCAGTCAATGGGCAGTCAATGAGCAGTCAATGGGAGCAGTAATTTGTTCAGTTTTGGAAGTGTGAAACTCACTGCCTAGCAATCCTCAGCCATTTTCAACATCAAGCTTTTAACTAACATCCATTACCCCTACTTCGCGGAAATCGGTCACCTGTAGAGTATGCTGAAAAAAGATGACCGAATTCGAATGCTTGAAGAGCAGCTATTGTTGTAAAAAACTAGATGATGCCAGTTTGGGACTTTACTGGCTAATTAAATATGAAAAACCTCTCATAAATAATGGAAATATATTTAACGAGAGACCGGACAACTTTTTAAAAAAAATGCATTACGAGTAGAACTCTTCGTAATAAATATTTAACATGCGCAAAAGTCCTAACTTAAAATAAATATCCCAGCAAAAATAATGTACGATGAAATAAGAAGTTCTTTCTCAATGACACGGTATGAAAATTCAAAATACAGAATTGATTTCTTCACAATGTCTATAACGTTCAAAAAGGCTTAAATTGGAAAATCATACCTAACGCCTAGCAGAAAATTTAGTGAGTTGGAAAATATTAATACCAATAAACGAAAATGTAGTTAATTCTGTAAAAAAATATAAGTGCGTCGCCACGTGTTCCCAGCATTCGTCCGACGACGCAAATCGAGCGTAGCAATTGACTAAACTGCAGCCGAACATCTTCTGCCCTTTCGGCGGCCAAGGACGAAACTTTAACACATTCAACATAACTGAAACCGTTAATCCGTTAAACATTTATAATATGACCTTTGAAATAATAAAGGAAAATTGGGACGAGGTTTGTGCTAATTTTTGGGAAAAAAATAAGGAAATAGTTAAAATGCTTTAGTAAGTTAATAAAAAACATTAACCACACAACAAACTTTTATCATTTTTCTTAATCTTTTCAGCCAACCGAGAAATCAGGATACATGTGGAAATTAGTCGAGAAACAGACAAAAACTCTGGGAATTCTTAAACTGCAAGACGGTGCAACAGCATCCACTTAAAATCTTGCCTGTCTAAACTAATTTCGGATACTTTGGAAATCAGCTCATCGACGTAAAAACCAACAACGATGGAATTCCAATTCGACAGGCAAGAACTCTTCCCAAACTTCGCCATATTAAACATTCAAGTCCACCATCTCATACAAGAGGAGAAGCTCATCAATCAATCAATGCTTTGATTGATGTCAAAGCATTGACATCAATGCTTTGATGTCAAGCATTGACCTCAAAGGTCAATGCTTTGAAAAATGTATTAAACTGGGCAATCATCACGTAGCCTACGCCACGCCAGTTTGCAATAACGTACCAACATGGCTGAACAAGATCTATTGTCTTTTTGAAAACCATGGTTAATTTTATCATTTAAATAACAACATTTTATCAAGGGGTAAGTAGTAAGTTAATATATAATTTAATTTTAAATCATCTCAGGTTGTAATAACGACGGATTCCTTCTTTAAAATCACGCACACAGCACGAAAAAAACAACGCAAATGTCGTTTTTTCAAAAGACATGCGAAATCACGTATGTAAATCTGATTTAGTGCTTCCAAATTTCCTCCAACAAACCTAACGACCGCACTGTTTATAGTGTTTCCAACAGTCTGAACTTTTTACATACACAAAATTTGACGTTCTGTACTTATTGCGAAACTATGATGAGCGATTTTAACATAAACATTTTTTTTAAATGTATTTATCGCACACAATTTTCTAAATTATTCAGTGTACTTCTGTCTGCTCCGATTCTCTTCGGTACACTATTATATGTGTTAACTTTAAATTGTCCCATATGCATTAAATAAGCATCACATTTGATGGTTTGACCGATAATATACGGTAGTTGTAGCAGTTGCTTATTCCGTATATTAAATCCGACATATTTGCTGTGTATTTTGTTTTCAGGGGTCCAGATTTCAGATCCGATTTTCTCTAGCTTCTCGTTGCATCGTGTTTCTCAGCAACGGCGACCGAAACTGAGAAGCCCGTGGAGAAATTATCATTGACCGATGTCAGTGTCTAGTTCCGTCGACAGAGACATTATCCTCCCAGTGTGCTGGGAGTGCCCAAAAACCACCGTTTAAACGTTAATTTGGCTTCTCAACGAAATGGTCACCAATCATGCAGAAAACGAGGACGTGCAATCATGCAAAAGGATCAATTCGTCAAAATTCACAAACAGTTTTGAGACAAACTAAAACAAGAGATATTGTATTGAGGTATACCAGCTTGTTTGTTTTCTTATTAAATAAATACGTTTTTATTAAATTAAAAAAGGGTTTCGATTGCTTATAGAAACTGTAGATGGGAATTGAGCATCAAGGGGCAGAGGAGAAAATCCCCTTCTTCCCCCTTCAATCCCAACACTGCCTAGTAATAATGCTGCAATCGTGTAGATCCTGACATTCTATATAGTCGGAACATAAATAATATCAAGTTTTACGATAATTTCCACGTAGGAGACATAAAATTCTGCCATCACGTCCTCTTTGGCCGATAATAAATAACCTAGGTCAATTAAAAAGGCCAGAAAACAGAATAAATTAACGGCAATTAATAACGGTAATTTAAATCTGTGTTATAATGTACAATTCCTTATTATTTTTTACTTTAATAATAAAAGTACTAATATACAGACAGTAATTTCGCAACCAATATGCCATATGAGAGGGATGACATTTCGCCTTGTTAGAAGTTATAAAACTACAAAAGATACCGGTATTTGCACTAAATATAAATAAAGGGACATCTTTTTTAAAAGGGTTTATAAAAAGTCTAGATGAAAAGCGCCATTAATTCGCTTATCGTATTCCATCCTCGGGGATAAAGACAGCTTCTTCACCCTGGGGACAGTTCATCCGGGATTTACGACGATCTCTCAAATGAAATATCCTGACCATCCAAAAACAACCACTCTATATTCTTGCAATTATTTCGAATGTGGTTGAAATCTATTTCGGTTAAATCGCCAGCACTGCTTCTTGTTAAATTCTAATATTTCAGATCGGGACAGTTGTTGGCAATATTGCAGTTACGGTTTCGTAGCAGAGATTTGCTCGTCTGATCAGCCCCTAGACACTCAATGCTAAACTCATCATTTATTGGGAGAGACGTTTCTCGTTGTTGCTGCATACACTCTA
>JAQFYH010001218.1:0-10096 GCA_034694405.1 Scolopendrellopsis subnuda
CTCCACTTGATTGAGGGTTTGTACAATATAAAACTTTAACTCTAAAAACGCATCCCCCAAACTTTCTGTATATTCCGTCATTTTACAAAGGTTTTTAACCTTATTAAAAATTAATTAATTTAATTTGATTTGAAGAATAGTCTCACAGTTTCATAACTTTTACAAGTTCTTTTTCAGCGTACTTGATTATTAAATTTGCACTTGCACGTATTTATGAGGTGAATTTAAATGTACTTCGAAATGTCTTTTATTCGAAGAAAAGAAGGGACAGAGGAGGTTAAAATCGTCCACGCAAACTTTGCCGCAAACCCACTTCTTTTTTTCTTCCTCCGTCTTTCGTGGCCGTCCACGTTTGCGTCTTCCGTTCGATCCAACGATGTTTGTGGACGTAATGGAAGGTGATGGAACGGTAGACGAAGACGATAAAGAAATAACAGGTGAAGAAAACGAAGATGGACACAAAGTGACATCGGCTGATGGACTTGAAGTCGTAGAGGCGCTAGCGAGTGAATCGGAAGATGTAAACGTACCCTCGTAAAACGAATGAATAAAATCATTTTCGTTTTCATGCAGTAAAGAAATAATTTCTTTACTAAAGGGTGTGTCTACATATTCTAAGATTTCTTCGCTAGAGTGAGATGGATCACCATCGACGACTCTAAAAATTAAAAAAATAAAGATTATAAATATAAATAAAAACAATATATATATATATAAACCTATAAAATATAAATATATTAGTAATATATAAATATAATACTTAATTTCATCGAAGGAAGGATTAAAATTTCCGAAAAAACGTCCATCGTTTCGAATTTAAAACTGTAAGGAAGGTGCTTCTCGTGAAAGAAAATGTGAAAATAACTCATTACCAGTTAACGCGGGTTTTGGAACGTTAATTAGAAACTGGAAAATAACTAGTTAACCCCACGATTTAATGTTCCAACTTGCGCGTGCACGAAGAAAAAGATTGAAGCATATTTTCAAAATTAATTACGAGAACTTAATAAATCATGTTCTTGATAAATAATATTTAAACCACTTTCAATTTGAAAAAAATTTAATGTTTCATAATTAATCGTGTAATATTTTTATTAATGTAGTGTTTTATTAAAAAGATACGTAAAATGAAAATAAAAACTTCTTTCAGTGGTTCTAAGTAGAATTCGCACCTTATAACGTGCTAAGGTGGGTTCCTATTGATGGATCTAAAAATAATAAGTGGAGATATTTTGTTTAAAAAATAGGCATTATTGCGATGATAGTAAAGGAACTTAATTATTGAGAGAGATTTTTCTCTCATTAATTATATTAATATTTATTTAAATCGATTATTTATTAAAATCGATTATATATTAAAAAAATCGATTACGTAACCGAGCTTTTATTTTCCCCCGCCGATAGATTTTTTTATTCCGTCGAACTTTTATTCTTTTTAAAATCGACCGAGCTTTTATTCTTTTTTAAAACTCGGTAGAGCTTTTATTTTCCCCCGCCACTAAACTTTTGTCTTCGACCGAACTTTTATTCTTTTTAAAACTCGGTAGAGCTTTTATTTTCCCCGCCAATAGAATTTAAAATCGGTCGAGCTTTTATTCTTTTTTCTCGATCGAACTTTTATTACGTAAGAAAAAAAGGTACCAGAAAGAAATATTTTTAAAAATTATTATCGTATTTATTGATCAAGTCGCGCGATATATATTAACGTATTTATTAATCTCCTCTCCGGCTAAGTCACGTACCGTCCTCTCCGACTAATATAAAATTCGGGTAAGTAATATACAAAATTCATATTTTCCCTTCTATATTTACTTAGTTTTTTTAGAAATAGATTATATATAAAAAAAAAAAAACCCCCGTGAACAGAAAATAAGCCTATCGTACCTATGGTAAGCTGTGAAAATTATACGAAAATAAGCCTAATAATGATACGAAAGTGATTGTGTGATACGAAAATAAAACCTTTTAATCTAAAATATTTTTACTTTAAAAAGTGATACGAAGAAATAATCCAAAAATAAAAAAAATTTTAATTTAAAAACCAATTATTTTTAAAAGTGTTACGAAAGTGATTTTTCCATCGTGAACGAAAAATGTCGCAAAAAGTGATTCAAAAAGGTGATACCGAAATTACGTGAGACGAAAGTGAGAAATTACGCAGGGCTGTTTATACTCGAAACCTATTAGTGATACAAAATTCGCGTAAACACCGCCGGAAATACAATACACGCATGACCGACGGTAAAAATTCCGCAATACGGAGTAAACACCTATAGCTTTTACCATTAGTACGTAGGTTTACGTAGTACATAGGTACGTAATACGCTTCGCGTACGGCAGCCCCCTCGTACGCTACGCGTAGGGGGGTTCTTTAAAAAAAAAAATGGCGTCCACCAGGGGGTTCTTTAAAAAAAAAATGGCGCCCACCAGGAGGGGAAAAAAAATGTCGGTCGAGCTTTTATTACGTCACTTTTTTTTCTCGATCGAGCTTTTAATCAACCAATAGAAACCAGTCGAGCTTTTAAACAACCAATAGGAACGCGAGAAAAAAATGGATTTTTGAACTTAAATTCATTGGGATAAGACTAATTAGATTAACTTCGCCCTTTATTTAGTATCGCGATACTTAAATCGATACTTTTGACGATACCTTATACACTATTTTCCCATGCAAACACGATATATCGATACTAACATCGATACTAAAATCGTGGATAAGGCTAATCTAATTAGTCTCATCCTTTATTACCTAGAAGTTACCTACTACCATGCATGTTATTGGGTCGACCGCAACGTGTAGGGTGGACCCATTTTGTATACTGTTCTAAGCCTAAAAAATATTGTCGACACATGCGTGTTATTGGGTCGGCCTTAATCCCTCCTGAATTTCCTTCAGGGTGATAATTTCACATCGACCGCTGCCGGTTATCCAAATTTTAAAAAAAATTATACGGTATTTTATTCCATTCGAAAAAATTATGAGGTATTTTATTCTATTCGAAAAAATTATTCGGTATTTTATTAGTTTCAAAAAAATTACATAAAATATTGTTATGAGAAATGTGCGGTATGAAAAAAATTATACGAAATTTTATTCGATACGAGAAAATTATGCGAAATATTGTCGTCGGGTATAAAAATGTATTGGATTGTTTCAAATGTTGAAAAAATTCCTCGGGAAATAAAGATGTTTGAGAAAAATTTGTATTATGGTGCATTTTATAGCGGGAGGGGGTGGTGACTGTTCAAAGGCCCAGAATCGGATGTTCCAATAGTTTAAAAATGTAAAGACCTTTATTTCCAAACTCTAATCGGGCCGTAATTGGGTTTTATTTAGTCGGGAAAAACCGAAATATTCACAAACATTTTACCTTTTTTTTGTTTATTGAGACAAACCGGAAAGAATGGGTCTTGACTTATTACCAGGTTCGACAAGATTCTTACCAGCAGGTATATAAAGGGCAGTGATCTTTTGACAGTTGGATTCACTTTTTAGTTAACTGGATTTGTTCTATCCTTTTCACAACCGGTTCTTAAACATATAAATTAACCCAGAGGCGTTTATTAGTTCCAACTATTCTGGATACGCCCCCTTGTTTGTACTCTCTACCAGGCCCAACTCATATTTGGAAAGCGTTTAGTTCAATTTCGCCAGACTTAAAAAATTAGCACCCCTCTCACAACACGCAGATACATTCATATACATAGGCACACCCTTTTATTCAATCCAATGTATTTTATAGTTTTTGAATACTAATAACTTAATATAACATATGGGAGGCACTAGAGGCAGTTTTGCGAGAATGGTGGTTGTTAGAAAATTCAGAGGGCTGTTATATTACAAATAGAATCATTGTTTATATAATGGAAATTACCAGAACCCAAACATTAAACACCCACCTAATAAGTTACTAACTTTGGTTGGATTTATTACCAGAGTGTAGAGTAGCCTACAGCAGGCTGTGTATATTATAGATACCAGGTTCCAATAATAATTAATATACCGCCTTTAAAGGGTGCCCTAGGTACAACCACTCATAGATCCCTAGCGCGAGTATTGCCGAGGTTATTTCCCCAAATTCAGGCAACCTTCGAATTTAAATATTTTCATGAAACACGAGGCAAACATGCGGTATATCCTAACTATAACGATAATGACTGGGGTCGATAATTAACACAGTGTACAATAAATTAAAACAATAGAGTTTTTTTTTGGAACATGCAACAGAATTATTTTAAAAACATTGAATACAATGTAACAAAGTCCGGGTTTTGCAAATTTACAGCAAGAACCGTTTGCATGTGGATTAAAACCAAGATTTTCTTTTCGTTTATACGAAAACGGCCGGCTTCTACAGGCGCACAGGATTGTTTTAGGTTTTTGAATTGGCCAAACACTTGGTTTAAGGTATGCCGACTACCCAAATGGGCCTTTAATTGGCTGCTGTAGGGTGTCGCATATGGGCATAAGGGGTAGGGATATTCAGCACATAACAGGGGACATTTATGGATTTGTAGGGCCGCGAGCATCTTTTTCGGGCGACCGCGTGTTTTTCCAACGAATCCGATCCCAGACGGGGCTACCAAGTCTTCCTCCGCCTCTTCATATTCCGGGGGTGTTGTTTGTAACACCGCATCTGGCTCGGGTTCGTTAGTGAATTGCCTTTGTAGGGTGAAGGGGAGTGATGGCGAGGTTGGCGTATACAACTCGCGTAATGCAATTTGCAGAATATTAGTACCCGACGACGGCGGGCCCGGGTCGGATGAAGATGTTTGGGGGTTAACATCGGGGATCACAACGGTAGACTCAGGGGCTTCATTTACTAGAGCCCCGAGTTGCGGACTATTAGGTATACCCTATATGACGGGAAATTAGTATACCCGAAACCTATAAGTTAGTATATTTAATTTGGGATGCCCCAGGAAAAAGTTGTTTTAAAAGGTAGTCAATAATCACTCTATAATTATCTCATCGGGGAGGAGAAGTTTTGCGAGGTCGAGAGAGACCCCTTTGTTTACATCTGGCCTTGGTGTTGGGGGGGGGGGGGGCACTTCACAAAATATAGTCAAAAAAAAAAATGCCCAGGTGGTGTTTCTATAGCACTGTTCTCGGGCCTTTAAATAAGCATGCGCATTTTTCCTTATAGGAATTTAAATAACCATGCACAGGCGCACACCTTGTTAGGTATTTAAAAATTTTAATGACCCGTTAACAAGAAATTATATAACATTAATCGATTAATTGCACATATGTACGCCCCCCATAAAATGTGATTGCAATCCGGCGAGAGTAAACGTCTCGTGGCGCGTCGACTTCCCCCCGGTGGAGGACGGCGGTGACCAACCGGGGCACCAAGACACCCGACGGAGATTCGTAGGTGCTAGCCAGGCGTTTTATTATGGGCGGCGAGTCTTCCTCCCAACTCTCCACCACCTGTTCTCCAGCTTGAAAGACTAGCCGAGCGCATTGTACTTCGGTGAACCTATAGTATAATTACCGAATTATTAGTTAAATACTTTTTTTTGGTCAGCCTTATGGTAGTTAACCACTAATACCTATTCGCATCCTCTTAACTTATTTAAGTTCATAACCCCTTTCAGAGGAGATCACCATCATATGGTAGAAAAGTGTTAAAAAAATGCCCCAATTTTGATTAAATTCCAAAAATTTCTTGTAGAAATCCAAATTTTTTCCACCCCAACACCCCTGTCTGGGGCCCCCTATGATTAGGGGGTTTGTTACCTTATGGTAGTTAACCACTAATACCTATTCGCATCCTCTTAACTTATTTAAGTTCATAACCCCTTTCTCATTGGGGGGAGATCACCATCATATGGTAGAAAAAGTAGTGGAAAAAAGGGCTTTTTGTGAAGTGATGCAGTCACCTCCACGTGTACAATGTAATGACGCAGTCACTTCCACGTTGTCAAAATAAATGACGCAGTAATATATGACGCGTTAATTAAAGAGATGACGCCATCAATAAAGAGATGACGCAATCGTATTATCGCGCGCGCGCTGGGGGGGCCCCCTGCATGCACGAGTAAATTACGTAATCGCGTTAAAAATAAATGACGCGGTAATATATGACGCATTAATTAAAGAGATGACGCCGTCAATAAAGACGCAATTGCACGCGCGAAGTTTAAATACAATCCCATTACGTTAGAGGATAACATAAAAAATTTCTTAAGCCTAACGGGGGCGCCGCGGAAATTTTTAAATATATCCGCGCTTATTTTCTACCCCTAGGGACCCTATATATCGATTTTGACGGCGATCGGATTCGTAGGGAGCGAGTTCTAGTTTTAAGCCTAACGCGGCGTCGCGGAAATTTTTAAATATAGCCATCTTTATTTTCTACCAGTAGGGGGTCTATATATCGATTTTGGCGGCGATGGGCCAACTTTTTCATTTAAGCCTAACGTGGCGGCCTAGAAAAAATTTCGAGGTAACCGCCGTTAATTTTAACCTATAAGAAACCCGCGCGCCGATTTTGACGCCGATCGGCCAAGGTTGAATTTTTAAGGCCTAACGCGATGGAATAAAGTCGGTTGTAAACACTACCCGCGTAAATATCTAGAACGAATGATTTCTAGGCCAATCGGGTACGTCGGCATTTTTAGACGCCGATATATACCACTAACGGGGCAGATAAGAAAACTATAGATTCTTAACCAATCTGCATTTTATAAAATACCGACGTTACAATTACGCAAATAGAACCAACCCTACATCGGTCGCGCTGGAAAAAGCTAGCACCACTCCCTATTGAGTTGTATAAAAACACCGAGGCGGTGGAAAAAAGCCAGCATCATCTCCTATCGCGCTGTTTAAAAACACCGGGGATACAATTATGTAATAACGCAACAGTAATCGAATCCAACCTCATCGAGTCAATTATATAAAAGGGGCAGGCGTGTTATCAGTGTATCATTTCCCATAATGCGGGAGGCCGTGTAAAGTTGCGAAAGAATTTTTGGAAATTTGAACAATATTACGCGCCCAAATTTAAACAAAGAATAACACCGTGAAATTTATATTTGTTACTGTTTGTGATTTTGTACGTGGTGTGAGTGTTTTTAAATAGTTTAGGTGAAAATGTTTTTGTGCGACACTTGTAATTACGCAACCGAGTCTGTGGAAGATTACGAGGAGCATCGCCGATTTTTCCATCGAAGTAAGTACTTTTTTAAAACTATTACTGCGTATCCCCCGCTTTTGTAAATATATTTGCAAAAACGCGAAATGTTTTTTCGTTTTAGGTAAGAAACCCCCGAACATCTATCGGTGTACACAGTGCAACTATTCAAACACCGTCAGGGGAGAATTTCTAGGCCATCTCGAGTCCTCACATTCGGAATCTGCAACGCAGGCTACCATGTCGCGTAAACGGAGGAGGGTTGGACAAATGCTTATGGATACGTACGACGCTCTGGTCAATTCCGAAGCGGCTGCAATGAATACCACCGAAACTTCCTCGGTCGTTGGAGAAAATACTCAACAAATTTCGGACAGAGCCACCTCGGAACAAATACCCGACACTAGTACCGGAAATTTTGCTAGTACCTCGGATCAAATACCCGGCACTAGTACCGGAAATGTGGATAGTACGCCGAACGTTCCATCTATAACGTCTAGAGTTCCCAATGTTGCTAGTACGCCGAATGCTCCACCTATATCGACTAGAGGATTCAACGTTGCAGATGACGACGATTGGGAAGTTCAATTTTTAGAAGAGAACGAACGATTTAACGCATATTTTGATACTAATCAGACTCCCTTTAGTCTAGAGCTGATCGAAGACTTTTTGCGTGATATTGAAGGGGCCACCAATAATAACGTGCAACCGGTGAATATGGATACTAACACGCAAGAGCGCTTCCTTCGCGGAAATGAGACCAATGCCGCGTTACAAGCCGGTGGGCTGTTTCTTACGCCATCTCGCGATAATAATTCGAGACCTAGGTACAACGACCGCAACGAAATTAGCGACGAGACGTCATTTTCTAGGAGGAAGCACTCTAATCGACATTACAACCGAGCTAGAAATGACCGGGTGCGAGAAAACGTCGATCAATACCGTAGCGAGAGACCTCGGGCGCAATTATCCCCCAGTAATCCATTCGCGGAGACGCAATCGGCCTTTAATTCCATGTTACAAACTTTTGCCTTCGACGTGCCCCTCATCGACTCCATCGGGTCTAGGGATCCGCTGGAGCTTTTAAATACCAATCGCCAGCATATCGCCGAGTTGATGCATTATTTATACAACAATTTCGGACCTGTGCGCCTACAAATTATCATGCGGGTAAATTTGTACAAACCCAACGGCGACGAGTCAACTGCGGCTAGTCCATTCTTCAAATGCAAATTCGCCCTCGTCACGCATCCCTCGCAGATTAACGAAGTGATCGACCGAATGTTTGCGCGAGTCGTTGAAAACGTGGCAAAATATCAAAAGGAGGGATCGGGGTGGATCATACAAAACATTTCGACGTTAGAAGTTAAAAAATCAGACTTCGTTCCTTTGGGTGGTGGGTGCGACGCCATTCTAGAAAAATTTAATAACCAACAAAAGGCGGTAGTCATCAATCATCGGTCCAAAGACGATAAATGTTTCGCCTACGCCGTTCTCGCCGGCATGGAAAAAGATCCGTCCATAGCCAACGACGGGACAATTATCAGGAACCGAGTCGATACTCTAAATTGGGAGGGGATAGAATTTCCCGTGACCATCGACTCGATTGACAAATTTGAAAAACAAAATCAGCACGTTAGCGTAAACGTCTTTGGTTTCAACAAATTTTTGTTTCCAATACGCATCACCGACAATCGGAAAATCCATCATTGCAACTTGTTGTTGGTGGATAATGTACCAAACAACCATTATTGCTGCATTACCAATCTCGCACCGTTTGCCCACAAGGGGCATCATTCTCGGCACATTTGCGAATATTGCATCTGTCCTTTTTATACTAAAGCGGCGTTAAAGAAGCATCAAGAGTTGTGCAGTAAAAACGAGCCGCAGCGCATTGAGCTTCCCAAAGAGGGTAAAGTGATCAAATTTACCGATTATCACAAACAGCTGGTCGCGCCCTACATTTGTTACGCAGACTTTGAATCAATGCTGCGCGCGTTTTTCAAACCCACTCCGCGTAATAACAAATCGTACCGTTTCAAGACCCAAATACATCTACCAATCTCCTTTTCCTACATTATCGTCGAGACGGCCACCGGTAAAATCGTGGCCAAGGATACGTACGTACGCGAAAAGGAAGATGATCCCTGCGCCGCGACCAAATTTTTAGATAGTTTAATGCCCCACGCGCAGAGAATCGTCGACTACGTGCGCAATACTCATTATCCCATCGATATGAGTCCCGACGATTATCGCCACTTTGCTCTAGCGCCCAATTGCCACATTTGCGGTAAGCGGTTTGTACGGGGAGATAAAATCGTACGTGATCACGATCATCTCAAGCCGGAAAACAATTATAGGGGGCCCGCTCACGAATCCTGTAACGTGAATTACAACCATAAAAATTTCTCTTTGCCCATCTTTTTCCATAACGCGTCCAACTACGACTCGCACATCGTCATTCGCGCGTTGGCCAATGCTCGCGATGTGGACCATGTGGAAGTTATTCCCAAGACCATGGAAAAATTCACAGCCGTCCACATCAATCGCACGGTTACCATCTTGGATTCCTTTCAGTTTTTGACGGAATCTCTAGACGCGCTGGTGAAAAATCTAAAAGCAGATTCTCCCGACAAGTTCGTCCTATTGAAACAACGCTACCCCAAAGACGACGAACGAGAGCTCTTGTTGCGCAAAGGCGTCTATCCATACGAATCCGTGGATGATTACGCTAAATTAGAGGCGGACCATTTACCCGGCATTGAACAATTTTATTCTAGCCTCACCGACGAAACGGTTTCCTCGGAAGATTATCTACACGCGGAAAAGGTGTGGGAGAAATTTACTTGCCGCACCTTTATAGATTACCTACGGCTTTACCAGGAATCCGACGTTTATTTGCTCGCGGACGTTTTCGAGAATTTCCGTAAACTCTCGCACGAGCAATACCAGTT
>JAQFYH010001219.1:0-10093 GCA_034694405.1 Scolopendrellopsis subnuda
AGTAAATGATACGGACAATTTATTTAAAAAAACCTATCAAATGAAAAAAAGTTTAAGAAAATTGACCAAGTATTTACCGAGATTTGCGGGGCCAAAGTTTTTTCGACGTGAAGAACCCTCTTAACGAAACACATTCCTGTCTATTCAAAATACGCGTGCGTTTCTCGCGTGACGTCATGCCGTAAATTTTTAGCTGTTGAGTTTAAACGTGAAAGAAATTCAAACTAATCATTTCTCTTATCATAGGTACAAAAGCTTCGCAGTTGCTGCAGGGCCTGCAGGCCACCGGTGACGAAGGCCAGCAACTGCAGGCCGTCATCGAAATGTGCCAGCTGTTGGTAATGGGCAACGAAGACACGTTGTCTGGATTTCCAATGAAGCAGGTGGTTCCGGCATTGATATTGTTACTGCGTATGGATCACAATTTTGACATTGTAAGTACCAAGTAGTACTTCTGAGAAAAGACCAAACAAATATTGAACACTTTACATTATTGATGACTATGATTATGGTTTTTTTTTTCCTAGATGAATCACGCTTGCCGCGCTCTTACCTACATGATGGAAGCGCTACCCCGGTCATCAGCGGTTGTAGCAGAGGCAATTCCCGTGTTCTTGGAGAAACTGCAAGTGATTCAGTGCATGGACGTCGCAGAACAATCGTTGACAGCGCTGGAAATGTTGTCTAGGCGACACAGCAAATCGATACTACAGGCAGTAAGTCTCTTTAAATATTCTCTTCATAGAGCACTTGACGAAACGGCTCTTATATTGTTTTTCGTTATTGTTATTTCAGCGAGGAGTCGCCGCTTGCTTGATGTATTTGGACTTCTTTTCGATAAACGCGCAGCGCGCTGCTTTGGCCATCACGGCGAATTGCTGCCAGAACATAACCTCCGACGAATTTCACTATGTGGCCGAGTCGCTGGCGCTCTTGTCTGGCAGATTGAATCATCAGGTGAGCTGAAATTTTTATCGAAGGTGTTCTCCAAATGTCACTCAGATTGTCTTGAGTGTGGCAGCTTTCATTCTCTAATATTGGAGCACCGTTTTGTTTCCAAGACGAACGAAATCTCCAGATGTTAGCCTTAATGAAAGAGCAGTGTGATATAGTTCATTCTGTATTTACGAATCCTGATTCCTTATAAACAATAACTCGATATGATGATGACTTCGTTTCAGGACAAGAAATCTGTGGAGAGCGTTTGTCTGTGCTTTTCCCGCTTGGTTGAGAATTTGCAGAACGACTCGAGACTCCTGCTAGAACTGGCTGGCCACGGCCTGTTGAGCAATATTCAGCAACTGGTAAGATAACGAAAAGTGTTTGGGACGACTGGACGTCTGAGACTGAAAACTTAATTAATTAACCTTTTGTTTTCTCCAGCTGTTCATTTCTCCGCCCATTATCAGCACGGGAACTTTCATCATGGTGATACGGATGCTGTCTGTGATGTGCGCCCACTGTCCAGAACTGGCGGTGCAATTGCTCAAGCAAAGTAAGTTGGAAATTAGATAGCCTACAGTGTGAAATGCAGAACTGTAATGTAAGATATTTCAAAATTGTTATTTTACCTTCCGAAGACGGAGAAACACGAGTTAATGTAGTTCAGCGACGTGAAACTGTAACATAAAGTTTGATTTTGCAGAAGTGGCGGACACCCTGTGCTACCTTCTGATAGGAACATCCGAATCTGTGAAGGACGAGGTCGAACTTGTTTCCAGAAGTCCCATGGAATTGTATGAAATCACGTCTTTAATCGGGTAAGTTTTTATATTTCCATGTACGTGCGGACTAGGTTTTCTGAATTTGAAAACTCGAAATCTAAATTAATTCTTGGTTTTACCTTCAGAGAATTGATGCCACGACTTCCATCGGATGGAATTTTCCAAGTGGACAGTTTACTCTCTAAACCTGTGGGAATCCAGCAGGACGAAGTGACCTGGCAGTGGAAAGACGATAGGGGTCTTTGGCATCCGTACAGCTCCGCGGACAACAGACTGGTGGAGGTAGGCGTCCTTTTCTGTATTGTTTTTTTCTCCCCAACTCCTCCTACTACGCATGATTTCCGTTTTTATATTATTCTTCTCCCCTCAAAAAAATAAGTCTCGAAAAAGACGCTAATTTACTAGATCGATAGATGTTACTTGTATTTTCCGAGGGGCATTAAAGGGAATGCCGCATCCTCTCAAAGTAGATGTTTCATTTTGCTGCTTATTTCTTTATTATTTTTAGCTTTAAATTTAATTTGCAGAGAGAGAAAAAAAACCCAGGCATGCGATGACCAGTCCTTTGTATGTTTTTTTCTTTGCCCTTTGTTTATGCATTTAGGCGGCTCATCAGTCTGGTGAGGATGAAATAAGTTTGAACACAATGGGTCGTACTTACACTATTGACTTTGACTCAATGCAGCAGATCAATGAGGAAACCGGAACAACTAGACTAGTGCAAAGGAGAATAAGTCACGCCGCTAGCCTATCATCTTCCACGTCAGGTACGCTACACCCGTAACGCTCAAGCTGGTGGAGAAACGCGATTTATACTCATGTCGAAATTACATAAATTTTAAGCTTTTTCAACGAAACAAGTAACTATATTTTTGGAAGCTCCGAATTTTTTCCCCACCAGCCTGTAGTGTTGTTTTTTTTTTTTTTATTTTAATAATTTTTATGACATTCGCAGGTATTAAACCTCTTGTCTAAATTTGTGGTTTGTCACTGTTCGTGTAAATAGGAGAAAATACGTGATGGTTCCTTTTTTTAGATCTTTAAAAATAAGTTGTTATTCCGAATTTCCGATGTATCAGTTTTTTTTTTCCAAGGGTGAACCAACATTTTTTTTTTTTTTACGTTTTGTTGACCTTTCCTATCGTCTGTTCAAGCAGTTAAACAGCCCAACGATTTGAGCGCCGACTCTAGGGTTGATTACTTGCAAGACGATAGCGGCCTTGCCCTGTCTTTCATCAAATCTCTCTTTGCTGTGCTCTACGAAGTATACAGTTCTTCGGTAAGTTATTTTTTTCCCCCAGTTCCAAGTGCTACACACACTTTTAAAGCTTTTTTCACTCGCAGTTTTTAATTAATATTATTTTATTTTCTCGCTGCAACGCAGGCTGGTCCCGCAGTTCGTCACAAGTGTTTGCGCGCGCTCCTCCGGATGGTGTACTTCGCCAATCCGGAATTGCTGCGCGACGTGCTGAAGAACCAGCAGGTCTCCAGTCATATTGCCGGCATGATGGCGTCCTCCGACCTGAAGATCGTGGTGGGCGCCCTGCAGCTGACCGACATCCTCATGCAGAAGTTGCCCGATGTTTTCGGCGTCTATTTCCGACGCGAGGGCGTCATGCACCAGATCCAGCGATTGGCCAATTCCGAAATCCAGCTGGGCAGCACAATCTCTTCGCCCAGCAAAGAACATCAGCAGCAGCAACCCGGACCTTCGTCCCCTGGCCTGTTGGCGTCGCCACCTTCCTCCATAATCTCCGTGGTCGGAAGTCGGGAAAGCCTGGTCACCAGCCACACCTTCCCCACTTTCGGGAGCTCTCCTAGTCTGATTCTTCCCCCTCCCTCTCCGGTTCCGCTCGTTCCCGGATCCAGTCTCACCGCGGCCACGAATAAGCCGGCGAATATGGATGATGATCACGCCAGCCCCTCTCAGCTGTAAGTTAATTTTGCCTTTCGCGATAATTTACAATTCACTAGAAGGAAGGAATCTCGCGACTTAATTGATTCTTTTTTTTTTCTTCTCCAATTTTACAATATTGAAACGAATTTTTTTCTTTCAAACAGGCGTATAAGTGACGTCCTGAAGAGAAAACGCACCCCCAAGAAAGGAGGCGCGTCGAGCAGAAAGGCGAGGGCGGACGAAGACCCTTCCGACGTGATATGCAAATCGATTCCGACGGGAGCACCAGGAGGATTTGGAAGAAGTAACAACACCAACAGGAGTACGTTTCTTGTCGAACGAGTTGGTCTTTTATTTATAGGAGCTGATAGAATATTCGATTTAACTTCTTTTTTTTTTTTTAGATCGTTTCACGGGATCGTCATCGAAAACGACTTCGTTCTTCGCGAGTTTAAATCCCGTGCGATGGGGCCGTTCGTCTAATAATCACTCGACTTTCATGGAACGAACGAGCACAAAGGTTTGTGCGAAATCGCAAAGAAACGAGATTTTGGAAAAAGAATTAAGATGTAACAATCGTTCTTCTTTTGCTTTGCAGGACATTTCTAGTATTTTACCCAAATCGTCCAGCACTTGCAACCTGGGTGGAAACAAAGAGAAGGTGAAACAGTGGATCAAAGAACAAGGTACGAAAAATTATATTTCAAAGAGTGTAAAAATAAAATCGAGGAAGTTAACATGTATTTTAAATGTTTTTTCTTTATTTTGCAGCTACTAAATTCCTTCAGCAGTATTTCAGTTCCGAAAACAGCAGTCCCCATCCGGCCCTCTCGGTTCTCAATCGATTAACAAACGCGATTGAACAACTGAAATGCGAGGTAAGTAAAATAACTTTTCTGCCTTGAAGCTGTTTGAATGACGTAAAAACGTTGCAGGTTAAAAATTGATAAACTGTTGAATGATGGTTTCCCCCGTCTTCGAGTAGTTTATCAATTTTTAAACCGTAAATGACGCTAGCCTGTCGTGCCTTCAATACCCGCAATGAAACATCAAGGCAGTTTGTTTTATTGATTTTCTCTCTCTCTCGTAGGACGACAATGGACTGTGCCCCCTGCGCGAAATCGTGTCCGTGGTTTTAGAGAGCGACATCTCTCCGTTCGAAGTGATCCACAGCGGATTGGTGTCCAAGCTCGTCGAGTTCCTAATCAACGTCCAAGCAGATGCTCCGTCGACGGCTTTAAACAACCGGCTGAGGGTTTTCCAGCACTTGTTTATGGGATGTCCGGTACGTCGTCTTTCAGTTAACGTTTCGTACGTGTTATATTAATGGGACTTTCTCCGTATAATAAATTAATTCTCTCCCCGCAGCTGAAGAAAGAAATGAGCGAAGTTCATCCCTCCGTATCCACTGCTGGTCCACTGTCGGCTCTCGTGACGAAACTGAACGCCTGCGTCAATCAGCTGGAACAGTTTCCTGTCAAGGTTCACGATCTTCCCGGTGGAACCGGCGGTCCGCGTTCCGGTACTTCGGCCATCAAGTTCTTTAACACCCACCAGTTGAAGGTTGGTGTCGGTCTTTTTTTTTTTTAAAGAAACTTTCCGATAACTTTGGATTTCGGAGTGGAAACTAATTTGCGTGCTTTTTTTTGAACAGTGTAACCTGCAGCGTCATCCAGAATGCAACAACCTGCGGCAATGGCGCGGAGGACCGGTCAAGATCGATCCCCTGGCCCTGGTGCAAGCCGTGGAGAGATACCTCGTCGTTAGGGGTTACGGAAAGATTAGGGTAAGTTGAGTTCCGCTAAATTGAAGGCACGAATGTCGAAACTCGGAAAAAACCGAGGCAGATGCTGATTTTCTCCCCACTTTTAAACAGGAAGAGGAGGACGACGGCAGCGAGGACGACAACTCGGACGAGGACATAGAGGAGACGATGGCAGCGGTGATGCTGAGCCAGGGACAGACGATGCACAAGCTGCAGTTCTTGATAGGCGAATTCGTGCTGCCGTACAACATGACGGTCTACCAGGCCATCAAGCAGTACGGCTGCCCGAACAGCGGGGACGGACACGAGACCGACACGGATTCGGAGAACCCTGTAGGAAACGCCAGCATCTGGCTGCACACCCACACCTTGTGGTGAGATTTTAAATTCTGGGACTTGAGGTGCGTTATGTAACTTCGTTATTAACGGGATGTTGTTTCCGTTAGGTATCGTTCGATCGCGGAAGACGACCTGGTGAGCAGCAGCAGTCGGATGACGGACGTTTACCTGAACAACGTACCTGCAATAAGAAAAGGCAAATCGGGGTCGAGCAAGTCTTCCCCCAGAAAGGACGAGAGATGGAACGGTGAGCACGATAACATTTCTGCGTCGATTTTCTGTAAACCATTTGTCCTTTTCGCTAAATTTAAGGATTGATTTTAGAAGGCCTTGTACCGGATCCGAAGTCCCCGATGTTGGCGTATTTGACGAAAACTCTGCCCGAGACGGTGACGGTGCAGGACGCGTCGCTGGAAGTCATAACGCTGCTGCGGATAATGCACGCGATGAACATGTACTGGGGTTATTTGTACGACGTAAGTAAAAAAATCGCCGCAATTTACATTTAATTTTTCTCGCTCGTTCAAATTTTTTTTTTAATTTTTTTTTTCTGAATTATTTTGCAGGTGAGTAGCTACAGTCCGGTATTGGCGACGTCGGACTTTTTGAACATGAAGCTAACTGCCAAAGCAAATCGACAACTGCAGGATCCGCTAGTAATTATGACTGGAAACCTTCCTCCGTGGCTAGCACAAGTGGCACAGTCGTGGTAAGAATGGGGTTTCATTTTTTGATGAATAATCGAGAGTGGCGGATCTGCTCCCCACTTGGCCCAAACGGAAACTGCGGCGTTATGTTCGAACGAAATGGCTCCTGTGCCGATTGTAAAGGATCCGCGGTTTGCGCTAACGGTGTATGATTTTTTTTTTCCTTTTGTTTTTTTGCAGTTCATTCCTGTTTCCTTTCGAAACTCGCCAGATGTTGTTCTACGCCATATCATTTGATCGAGATCGAGCTCTTCAGCGATTGCTCGATTCGACTCCCGAACTTGCGAGCACCGACAGCAGCGAGCGCGTGACTCCTAGACTGGAAAGAAGAAAGGTGGGTGTCGTAGCATTCGTGTTTGTTTTTGTACGATGCACGTCGGTGACCCGTTCTAAATGATAGAATTTTATTAAAAAACATTTTTTTTTCCGCAGAGAACCGTGTCTCGTGACGATTTGCTGAAACAGGCTGAAGTCGTGATGCAAGACCTGGGAAGTTCGAGAGCCCTGCTAGAGATTCAGTACGAGAACGAAGTGGGAACGGGACTCGGTCCCACCTTGGAGTTTTACGCGCTCGTGTCGCGGGAACTGCAGAAAACCGATCTGGATCTGTGGAGAGGTGAAAAGATCAAAATTCAAGGAACCAAAGGTAAAAATGTCGTTGAATTATTATGAAACCGCAGTTTTGTTACGCCGGCTAAAATATTTCAGGCTCTGAATTTTGATTAATGTTTCAGATTCAGAAAAAGGTACCGAATACTTCTACTCCAAGAGTGGACTGTATCCAGCACCATTGGGTAAAAATGCCAAAAGTAGCGTAGTAACCAAGATCAGATCAAAGTTCAAATTCTTAGGAAAATTCATGGCCAAAGCCCTCATGGATTCACGTATGGTACGTAAAATATATTATATTTTCGCCATTTTTGTTTTCTTTTTCTCTCTCTCTCGAGTTCGCGTCGAGACGAATAAATCACCATTTTATTATTTTCGCAGTTGGATCTTCCATTGAGCCCCGTGTTCTACCACTGGATCCTCGGTCGGGAGGCGTCGATGTCGTCGGCGCATCTGAAGTACGTCGATCCGGACATCGCCAAGACCATCTACAAACTCGAAGAAGTGGCGAGGCAGAAACATAAACTGCAGCAGGAGAGAGGAATGGTGAGTAATGTGAGTTTTACGGCTGATCACTGTTTCTCTTGACCTCTCCATCTGTGATGACGCCGTGCATTAAATGTTTTCTTGTTTCCATTTCAGTCTGCGACGAACTTGAAAGCGGAGATGAAGAACCTGACCTTGGACGGTTGTGCCATAGAGGATCTGAATTTGGACTTCACTCTGCCCGGTTATCCCCACATAGAAATGAAGAAGGGCGGTAAAGACATCAACCTGACCGTGCATAACTTGGAAGAATACATCAAGGTAATTTTTTGGTTTCGTCGTAGAATTTACACCGTCCCGAAAGTCAAGTTTGGGTGGGGATGCTGTTGTAGAGAGATTTTATAAAATATATTGTTTTATTCGCAGCTCGTAACGCACTGGACGCTGGTGGAAGGAGTTTACAGAGCAATGGAATCGTTTAGGGAAGGCTTCGAATCTGTGTTTCCAATGTCTCAGTTGCAGATGTTCTATCCAGAAGAAGTGAGTACGATACCACTTTGCAATTAATTATTTAAACCCCTTTTTCTTTAACTAAAAATTAACTTTTCTCTCTCTCTTTCAGTTGGAGATGCTGTTCTGCGGAGCGGCCAGCGAATCTTGGGACGTGAAGATGCTGATGGAGTGCTGTCGTCCGGATCACGGCTACACGCACGATTCTCGAGCGATCACTTTCCTATTCGAAATCCTTAGCAGTTACAGCTCCGAAGACCAGAGGCAATTCTTGCACTTCGTTACGGGATCTCCCAGGTTACCTGTCGGAGGTGAGTTCCAATTCACGTTTTCAGTGGTTTCGAACCTTTGCATCGTCAGTTTCCTGAGCCATGCAGGAAGTGTGGAGATTAATGCGATCTCCTTTTTTCCCCCCCTCAAATTGGTCTGTACTAAAAAAAAAACTAAAAAATTCTTTTACAGGTTTCCGCAGCTTGAATCCGCCGTTGACGATAGTTCGCAAGACCGTAGAACCAACCGAAAATCCGGACGATTTTCTTCCTTCTGTGATGACCTGCGTTAACTACTTGAAACTGCCGGACTATATGAGCGTAGAAAAAATGAGACAAAAACTGAGATTGGCTGCGCAAGAGGGACAACATTCTTTCCACCTTTCTTAAAAAAAAAAAAGTAAAAATGAAACATTTTTAGAAAAAGTGTGATATAATTTCAAAGTGAAACGGATAAAACTTGTGTACAGATTTTTTTTTCTCGTGTGTCAGTTGTGAGTGCGTTTGGCGTGAAGTGTGAAAGAAAAAAAAAGTACTTTTTTCTTAAATTCTTTAAAACAATAGTTTTGCTTTACATGATCAGATGTCGGATGCCTTGCGAGTAAAATTTTTCTTTTCCGTGTGTGCTCAAAAGATTAAACGATTTGAAATTTCATGTAAATTTAAAGATGCAAGAAAGTTGAAAAAAAAAAACATTAATATTATTATTATAGCTTTCTGTTTGTATCGGTTCATTTATACGTTGACGGAGTTATTTTTAATTTTTTTCTCTGTTGTAACTTGTTATTTTAAACCGTTTTCTTTGCCACTAGTCATTTTCAAATTTTTCACTTGCAGGAAGGAAAAAGACCGGTACCAGTCGGTTAATCTGTGCACCACCAGATCCCTTTATAAATCGCCAGTGTTACGAACTCCGCGATAATTATTCCTATTGGGGTTGTATTAACTACACGACGCGCGCATTTCGTGCCGATTTTAACAACAAACATGCCGAATTTTAATTTATTGACTTGAAAAAACCCTGGTGATTTTTAAAGTCGTTCGTGTACGGATTAACGGGCAAGGACCAAATATTATATTATAATTATTCACCTATGCAAATAACATTAGTTTTTTTTAACTGTCATAATTCTATGAAAGGATTTTTCGTTTGTGTGGTCAAAATATCATCAAAAAGTTTTGTTATTTTAATTTGAATAAGTGCTTTTGACTCGATCGAGATTCCAAGTAGCACGTGATTCATTGTGAGAGTCCGAGTGTGTGTGTAACAGAATATTAAGAAAAATATATAAATTAAAAAAAAATACTGCGGGATAAAATTCGCATTCCTTGGAGAAAATAAGTGAAAACAAGGAAGTTGAGCATTGGAAATAATTTTTTTTTTTATTACAGAGAAAATGATTAAAATTTTAGTGGGCTGAATTTAAAGAAAAGTTATTCTGTTTTTCTTTCTTATGAAAATAAATGAATATTGTTAATAAAAACCTGTTGTCAACTAGTCTTGGTATCCCTGGACCCTGGTTGAATGAGGTATTTTAAGCAATACTACACAAGCAGGATATCTTGAAGGATCCAAATTGAAATTGTCCGTGTTTGCGAGGAGCATACGAGTACACGCGAGAGAAATTGCGAATATTTTTGCAGCATTGTGTTCGGGCTCCCTCAGCCAGTCTACCTTCTTGGATAGAGTAGCACACTTGCTATCTTAATATTGGGGCATATTCTCGTCCATGTCTAAGCCAAAAAATGTATACTTATCCATGTTCCGGGGCCCAGAATGAAAGATC
>JAQFYH010001220.1:0-10090 GCA_034694405.1 Scolopendrellopsis subnuda
TATAGATAATTATATAGAGAGAATAAGTTATAACCACTGTATAAGGAGACCAGTTGTCACTTGTATTTTTTTTAAAAATGTAAAATACGTAATATGCACATTGCACTGTACTTTTTTTTAAAAAATGTTGTTGTGGAATGAAGTTAATTTTTTTCTTCAACTCTCTCTATATAGTGTGATACGAGCTGTAAATTCCACCCGTTATATGTATGTACGTTTACGAGCGTATACAAGCGGCATAGCAATATACTAGGTAGACATGTGGCGAGGCGAGGAACCATCGAATACCCAAGCTCCCTTAATGTATTTTCCATGACTGTAATAGACTGTTCTGTTGGAGTGTTGTCCCCCTTCCCGCACCCAGGAAAAGAACCCACCTCCCACGACGACACGCCACTGGCAATTACGTATTAGAAATGCTTCATCGCCGCGCAGCAGCCAGGACATATCGCTTTGCTGGGTGCTTTAGTCGAAAGCAATTATCGTGTTTATCTTATAAAACGGATTTAATACAATGCGATATTCTTTATTCATCGACCTATTTACTTAGGAAAGTAAGAGTAACCGCCGCTACTACCGCTGGGCTGCAGTTTCTTGAATTTTTTCGTATACAAAGAAACAGGGAAAAAATACTTTCCATTGTTGGAAAATAATACAGTTTCATTCTTTTGGGACAAACCACGCGAAACGGTTGCTGCGGGAGGAGTCTCTACATGTAACAACAATTTCCTTGATTTTGGTATATTGTAAATATTTGTCTTTTCATCGTATATTATAGCCCCGTAAACAGATTATTCCTGCAGCACATAGAAGTGACTCAGTTCAGTGATTCATATAGGCCTACGGATTTTTTTTATATATCCCAGCGCAACGAACTTTGAAATAAAAGCCATATAAACAAAAAAACTTATAACGGAACTTCTGAATACAGACCATAAGTTATTATCAAGAATCTATACGAAAACGAGCAGTTACATAAATAACTGCCTCCAGAAGTCGATAATCTCTATGCAAACTTTTCGTGAGTGGTATAAGCTATATAGGTGCACTGTTTAGTCATTGCCAAAAGCGGGTAAGGCTGGATTCACGCTGCATCAGATAGTTTTAGGGAGCAAATACGGTCTATAGCGAAAGTGAGAAAAAAAAACGCGAAAGATTGAAAAACTGACGGTTCTTCCGCAGAATCACTAAGATTTGGTTCCAGAGCTTTGCTGAAGGAATGAGATGGGACATCATACATTAATAAGATCATGGCTTATGATTTACATATCACCTAAAAAGAGATTCTGCAATCTGTCTTAATTTTCACTTCAAATGACTCCCCGTGAACATACTTCACTCCCAAAGCGAACTTGTGCGTGGATATTAAGAAATTAATGAATATGTTTAGATATAAAATAAATAGTTTCTTCGGGCTCTTCTGCTTACAAGTATACGTTCATAAAGTTGAAATAATTAATGTTTAACTTTCTTCAATGTCAATTCAGGAAGCAATGTACGTTATCGAGCGGAGTATTATAAAGGTAATGACACCTCAGTCTGGCCCGCGATCGTGCATCAACCTTATTTATGCAAATTAGCAAAATGATGAAAGTTAACCAGAAACTAATAATTGATAAGAAAAATAAGGCGAAAGTCTGATTAAATTAATCCCAACGACCCGAACAACGCGACGAAACTATATTTAAAACTCCATCTGAAAGTCAGAAATGAAAGGGGAAAAGCCAGTCTTTTTCCAGATCGTTTTTGTTGAAAGATATTCGAATTATTTGCAGGGTGAGAATTGAAGGTGATAAGAGTGGAATTCCCCCTCTCTGTTCCTTTGCGATTCCCACCCTGCCCTTCAACATATAATTCTGTCTCAGAGCGTCAGAGGGGGATGCGGTAATATACCAAGGTACCTTGCTAGGAAGTGTACTCTTTTTGCTTTCCAATATTTCCCCTTAAATTTCTTATAGCTTTCACCCTCTGCCACAATTCTCATCCACGAAGTACGAGGGCCGTTTTATCCAGTTGGGTTTGGAACTTCTGTATGCCAGCTTGCAAAGTGTGTCCACCTCAAATTTTCGATTTCACCAGGTTCTAATAAAAATGGTTTCGACGAAAAGTCGATCCATTCGACGAATGTCTTTCGACAAGTCCATGTAATGAAAACCAGAGTTTTATCTCTATGTTTATTACGCTATGCTGAATTCAACGTTGGGAAACGTTTCTCAACATATTTTTCGAGGATCATCAACGTTGACCAACGTTGAATCCACCGGACTTGACTTTATTTACGCGATTTGCTAATATACTGTATACTAAACTTAATTAGAGAGTTTTAGCAGCTTTGACGTAACGCTATAACGTATACGTCAAGAAACATTCTGAGCATGAATGCGCACGTTGGTTTTTGCAGTGAAAATCCAATGCGCGCAAACTCAGAACGCGTCATTACGTTACGTTTACATTTTGTCGAAGTTGCTAAACCTCTCTATTAGCGAGTTTAAGCAACTGCGACGTGACTCTAACGTAACGTAAACGTAACGTATGACAAATTCTGAGCATGCGCAGGTTGAATTTTGCAGTCTCATGCTTAGGACGTGTCATACGTTACGTTTACGTTACGTTAGCGTTGTTAAAACCCTCTTGTGTCTACAGCACTTCAAGTCCTTCCTAGGTATAATGTATCTTGTAACAGTAATCATATTTCTGTAATTTTATTTATGTGAAAAGTGAGGTAGCGTATGGAGAAGATGCTAATGATTTTGGGTTCATGATGAATAACATCTTTTGCCTCACGCCCAGCGTGCTGTTATCAGACGGTTTCGTGTTAAAAGGAATTTGATATATTGTTTTATAATTTCTTTACAGGTGCTATATTATAATTTTATGGTTCGCATGAGGATGTTGGCACGTGCTACGAGGGTGTAGCTCTGCCTTTATTTAAGTTGATGAATGGAATACGCATTAGTTTCATTTCTTTTGAAAAGTGATAATTATCAAAGTTTAAAGCGGAACGAACTCTTATTGCGATATCTGTTCTATCAAGGGGGTTTGACCGCCAACATGTTGGACAACTCGTCGCACACGAGAGAGGGAGAGGGAACTGATCAGATCCGTCTGTTTGATGAGTTCTCCAACAACCCACTGTCGGTATCGGTCCGAAATCGGATAGTTTACGACAACGATGTCGTAAGTCGGTCAGACAAAATATGGCCGATATCGGTACGGTATGTGTGAATTGTCGGTGACAGATCAACAACACCACAACGCAACAACCATTCGCTGTGCATCCTTCTGGGAACGTCAACCGTTGGACAAATGAATTCTCCATAGAGAAACAGATAAGGATGCACCGACGGTATAGCGTTTATAAATAAATTATTGTACCACAACGGTGAGAACAGGTAGCGCCCACAGGTTAATCGCTAGCAGAAAATCCATTTAAGATGGAAGAAACCCGTAATATTAAAAGAGTTAAATTCGCATCGTTGAAAATCCAGCTTCCACTTTGTGCCATCGGTAACTAGAGCAATGCGTATCGTACACGAAGGGAACTTTTGCGGATTCATCCGACAAATAAATTTATTGTCTGCTGCTGGGCCCAGCAGCCATGGGGTTTAACCAACCGCAACTTTGCCTTTAATAGAAATCGTGTTATAAAGGTTAGACAAATAAAGGTCAAAAAAATGATCGATCTTGTTTGTAACACCTGACTTTGAAATTTTCTATATACGCCATAGTTTGTCTTACAAAATATATGCACTATTTCTGTTTTTTTTTGCTGTTAGGGACGTTTATTCCGTATTCCAATATATGTAAATATTGCGGAATTTTGGCCGCCGGAAACACAAACTGGTCAACTGGACATGCGTGTTTAACTTGACAAAACGGTTTTTACTTTTACCCACGGCTTCCGGTGGCATTCTGCTTGTTTACGTGAAAATAGGAATTCCAGTAAACAGCCCTAATACCGTAGGGTACAGTGTTGCTGTTTTTGGAAATAAGTTACTGTCCCATAGAGATTAAAGTAAAGATATTGGGCCCGATTCTCGCTACTTAAGTCAAAAACTTAAGTTGCAAAAAGAACCCGCGGGGAGGGAAAGTGAAACGATAGAAATAGTTTTTTTTCCCTCCCTGCAGGTTCTTTTTGAACTTAAGTTTTTCGGGCCCATTGTCTTGACTGATGGCTAGGGCAGGGGACAGGGGGTAGGGGAAGACGATCATCCCAAATGAAGTGAGTTATATGCAGACCAAAGAGTGTTCCCTGATCCTTCGTTGAATGAAATGATAAAACATGAACCCTGTCGACTGCTGCTTTTGGACATGTGGGCTCTATAGCTGTCCGGAAAAGGTCGCTGTCCAATCAGGGGTAATTCCCATTGCCCTCCTAACAGGTTCATTCAACCTAGGACACCGGCTTTAGGCGATATGGGTGTGTAAAAACAATTGTTTATTTATCAAGAGAACCACCTTGTTAATTTCCTTTTAATTATGGTTCTCCACAGCATTCTATAGGTGAATAATATCACGTTTAAAAAGAAATCGAAAACAAAAACACGAAAAACGTGACAAAAAAAGAATTTCTTTGTATAAAAATATTAGTATTCTTGCAAAGTATTTAAACATTTTTATTATTAAAATACGAGCACGTTGTAAAACTGTGTCAAATTATAAAAAACTGTACGATTAAACACCGAGAAAACACAATTAAGGCGGCGAGTTATGGCTGGTTAATTGCTATTGGAGTGTAATGCCTTCCCTATTAGCGAAGTTGATGGTTTTGAAAAATTAACTTCATCATGTTGAAAATTAATAATTACGTTTATAGTTTGACATTGTACCATATGAGCATGATCGTACAATGTAGTTTAAAATCCGTATACGATAATAGAATATGATTATGTAGGACAGGCATTGAAAGTTCAGGGTTGGGTTAATACCAGTAATTATGGGCGAGATACGCCACGCATAATTTCTCTTTAGGCTTATACCTGAAAATTGCCTAAATGTCTATAATATTTTTCACTTTGTTTTTACTATATTAATTCAATACTGCAATTACAATGAATTTCAGAATCTTCACTTCAATTTTGATTATCGACAAAAATTCAGAAAACAACTTTCATTACCCAGTACGATAGTGGTCGATTAGCCGACATTACGACTTACAAGGATAAAGTGCTGTATCGTTATCGTTAACTTCGACTACTCCGTATATTCGACCTAAATATCAATTATCATCTGTTGTATCTATATACAGTACGTAATACTCGTATATTCGGGTTTTAATGCGTCATATTCCTCAATCGTTCGTCGGAAGTTGACGGATATAGAGACTTGTATCAGTCGCGTTTTTCTACAATTTACACGTACTATTTGATATCAAAATTATTATTATGCTGAGTTTGTCTTTTCTTAAAATTTTTAATTGTACTGTATTATATCCCCATCTTCTATGGCACTATGGGTATTTCAGGAAGAGAGTAAAATAATTTACGACGATATGGGCTTTGCCGAATACGAGGAGTTGGAAACATTTCACGTAATTATGGCATACGAGTATATTTTAAATTACATTCTCTATGAAAAGAAGACAGGACTTTTGTTATTCTAAAAGCTACAAATTAACGCAGCTCTTACACAGTAAATCCATAATGCAATGTCCAGTGCAATACCGTGCTCTGCAAGTGGGTTAGACGATATACAGAGTAAGTTAATAACTTTATAAAAAAAAAACAGAAAAGAAGTGCAGATCAAATTGGAATTGAATTGTTAACGTGCTCAACTTTAATGGAGATATAAAATTTTCAACGTTTTTATGATATTCAGTGTTGTACTTTTGTTAGTTTTTTAAATTGGTATGCATGCACGTTTTCTTTTATGATATGGGTTAAAACATACTCTTCTTCTTCTTTAACCAGACAATAAAGTCAAGCAACCCTGATCTTGACGGCTAGTTCTAAACAAATCTCTATATCTGCGGTATATCAAAAAAATCTTGGTTTTTTTCTTCTTCCTTATGGGTCATTATCGATATGGCATAATAAAAACAGGTTTTTACTCTCGTATACTGAAATCAATCTGCATCAATTTTCTAGGTTACTGAGCCCTTTCTTCTTCTTTTAATTTCTCTTTTAATTCACATTATCTTTGATAAAAATCGTGGCAAAAAAAACCTCGTAATGTCTGACCTAGGTACTCAGTCGTCCAGTGAAATCGCACTTATCGCCTTCACAGGACAATCAAAACTTTTTTTTCAGCAAAAACCCAGTCATTCTTGTGTATATCGGGGCAACACGCCTTTTATTCTTGATCATGTTCGTACAGATGCTTCTTCACGATAAGATGCGTAGATATTCACCGACGATCAATCAAGTAGAACCAGATATTATATCTCCCTCCTCCCATTGTTAACAGCTATGAAAATATATAAAGAAAATATAATTATTTTGAATGCACAGTGATATAGGGTCGTTCCCCGATGTCGCCCTTTCATCTTTTTACGTGGACATTTTACGAAGAGAAAACCATGTGTTGGGCTTTCTCTCTTTGATAATGCTTCGTGCGCGTTTCTGTTTTGTTTATGGAAATCACTTTGGAGAAGACTGTAGAATTTTCCAGCGAAATGAGGACCCAATATCATGGGTAACCTTTTCGTGTGGGTGTACGAGTATGCGTGGTTCGTCGAATGGCCGCTTGTCAGCTTTGTACCCATGGTGTTCTATACCCCAACATATAAAGTAAAATAGAGTACTCTTCGTATAATATATTATCTAATTGATTTGGAGAATTTTAGAACAGACTTGAACGAGGAGACCCTCACAGATGAGAGAAGGAGTTGATCCTTTCCCTAGAATGCTACAAGTGCCCAGGATGGAAACTAGAATTCGACAAATTACTCCGCATTTGGCTCATAAGTCATATCATCCCTTTCGTTGAGTAACACGGTTATGACAGCATTGGACATGATACGAAACCCCGAATCATCTACTTTTACAGTAACGAGTAACCCGACAGCCTGGTGTATGAAAGAATGAATAGCGGAATTCCGGTTTATTCTTTGCTTGTAATTTATTGACCCTGATTCGGAAAACTGAAATAAATCAATCGATATTATTTGTTATCACTAATAATGATCTTTAAAAAATTCTAAATTTAAAATTAATTATTGTCAGTTATTTTTCTTTCATTTCTTATTGATTAGTTCTATCAGCGGGGAAGTGGGTTTGTAATTAATTCCATCAGACCTATATGGTTAATAACATTGATAGTCAAGCGGCGCGTTGCTATCAGCATCGAGCGATCGCGTTTTGTTTTTTATGGCATTTAATGGAGAAAAAGAAAGTTTTAAACAATCTGTTTATTTTCATCTCCTGGAGCTGTAATGTGTGTGAAAGTGTAAAAATATCCCAAACAAAAATTAAATAAAAGACTTCCTTAGTACAGTACTAAGTTATATCAGTGGACTGGTTATATAGGTATAGTATTTTATACAGAGTTACACCATGCATAATATTCTATTTTGATCTTCCAGTTCTTTCTTTTCTCTTTTTTTTTTCAGAGTTGACGAGCCTCGTACGGACTAACTTATTTCTTATTTATTTTAATCAAAGTTACAATACAAAAGTGAATTAAATTTCAAGAACAGCAAAGCGGATCTAAAACCTAGACTTTCTAGCCAAAAGGCTGAGGAGGACATCGTAACTTATATTGGTATGGGATCAAAGACGGTTTGTGAAAGATCGTCGTTGACAGACACTGAATCGAAAATATCAAAGAAAAAGAACCGCCCATTATTCAGAGCTGACGTGCGCATATAAGGTGGGATTTTTAGAACTAATCATCTATAAATGCAATAGAGAAAAACGTAAACTAAAATAGAAAATACTTTCGAGCATGAATAAAAACAAAATTTATCCAACAACTACTTGGCCTATCTCATAAATCGAAGATATCCTTTTCGTTTTACTTGTCTCAAAATTTAAGATTTCGACTCCTCTGATGCTGAAAGGTGTAAATCTACACCTTTTACTGTTTTATAATACTGGCTGGATCAGCCAGCAGTCTTGGGTTCTCAGCAAAGAAAAGAAGGATATCAGAACAATATTATAGAACTAATGACTATCGAAAGATGATTTATTGTCACATTTCAGAAAATTAGCACTTAATCGCAAACGTAAACGATATTTCCTACCAATGAAAATAGAAGGTCTACATAACGTTCGTCTAGAATTCACTTCGTTCTCTCTTCTAGAGCTGTCACGCTGGTGTTGTGTAGTCACCTGATGGTTAGACAAGCCTTCTTCCTTACTTTCCTTAGCCGACTTTCGTTATTTATTTATTTAATTTATTTAAGTTTAGGTACTCAGAGGCTACCATCCAATTTAACTAGGGCCTATAAATTTCTATAACTCATTATTTACAATTATGTGCAATTATTTATTTTTTTAAAATTAGGCGCCCATCCAAGCCTACGACACACGCTCTAATGGACGCCATCCAGTTTAACACTCCTTTTCGCCTAAAACCGGCGCCCTAGGTTCTAACAACCCGATGGGAGGGTGGTGGGAAGGGGTGGTGCACCTTAGCGGACAGTTAGAGCCAACATAACTGTCCCCTATAGTGGAGTTGGCCGGGTTTTAATCCGCGTTTTAATCCGCGTTAAACGAGTCCAAATGATGGTGCACTTTACCATTTGAGCTACACAACTCCACATTATGCACGCCAGGGTTGTTCTTTGTGCCACAATCGACACGAGCACATGCTTCCTCCAACTAGTCGGGAGAAAAAAAACCAGAAATGGCAACTGGATTTGAAAATGAATTTTACCATTTGTAGAGGCAGTGGATCCGGAAACTCCGACGTGGGACCTTCTCCGTTTTTAAAGTGTTTGCTGCAGACAAATGACCCCTCGGGGCTGATTTAGGCCAGGGATTCGAATCCTGCTTCGCTCCCGTTGCACGCTTTCAACCACCTGAAGCACTTGAGGCACCGACCGCAGCTCGGCACGTCGTGCGCGTCGCCCAGGTCGTAATAGTCTTGGCACGGCTGGGGGAACCCGATGGGACGGACCCCAGGTTCGAGGCGCCCGGGATGGCATCCGCAGTAAGAGCAAATAGATTCGGATCTATATCGACTCGCGCGGTCTCCGATCTGCACAAAATCTAGAAAATAAAAAAAACAGTCAATTTTAAGCGGTGTTTTATGGAGTCCAACTGTTAGTACAAAGATTTAAATTCTTGGAAGTGTTGGTTTAATTTAATTTGCAACCACCTACTGCATTCCATCCTGTACAATCTACATCTTTATTCTCCAATAAATAAGGAGAGAAATGAACGCAGCAAAGGAAAATTAATGTAGGAAAAGTAGTTGAAAACCCTTGGAAAATGCAAATTATTACGTTAGGCCTACTGCAAACAAACTTGGCCCTTTCTTTTTCTTATTAGAAATAAATCCCCGGATTAAAATAAATGAATATTTATACCATTTTCCACAGATTCAATTTTTTCCGCAGTTTCATTTAAAATGAATTCATTTTCGTCCGTTGAACTATTTTCAAAATTTTCTTCTTTAATTTCGTCGAATTCGACTTTAAATTCGCACTTCATTTCAAACTCAGATTCTGTTTTTTCTTCTTTTTCTATTTTGAAATCAAATAATTCTTTCTCTATTCTTTAAAATCCCTTCTATTAAGAAATTTCTGCATCAATTTGCCCTAGGTTCTAAGCCTTACAGAAAGAATGAAAACGAGGCTGCGTATAGGTGCATTCAACGAAAGGTAAAACCTGGTTTGGACTGTGGCGCCATCTATCGGCGTTTCGAGGTAGTTGCCACATTATTTTGGAATTTCACTTGGTCAATAACAACAGTAATTTAAAGGATAATTCAGATTGATATTATCGATCACGGATGAGTAGGGGATATCCCACCGGGATTCAAACCATGGTATAAGCAGATGCCTCTGAATGTACCGGACGCTGGACGCAGGGGCGTAGCCGGGGGGGGGGGGTTTCAGGGGGTTAAAACCCCCCCGAAATTTTTCCGAACACTAAAAAATAAAGGCCTAAACGATCTAAAAATACACTAAATTCGAGTTCCATTT
>JAQFYH010001221.1:0-10089 GCA_034694405.1 Scolopendrellopsis subnuda
AATTAAACTGAAAAGTGGAAGATTTTTTTTCAAAAATTATTCTAATCAACTCAATCCCAGTTTCAATCTAATTGCTAACCCTTTAATTTACAAGGTAATTTGTTCCCGTAAGGTTCTTTAGAGTTTCCTTATGTTACAGGCTCAGGTGTTTGAGTTTCTATTTTTTTTTTTTTTTTTTTTTCAGAAAAATCCTTTGAAAATTCAGCAGTTCGTTCGCCAGAATTCATCGTCGTGGTTGAACAATCTCGCTCAGGTGAAACAAGGACGAGGTTTAGGTGCCAAAAGCGCAAACATGCAAAATCCAATGTTCGGATGCGACCCATTTGGACCAGGACCCAGCGGGCCAGGCCCAGGTGGCGGACCTGGACCGGGCTGTTACATGGGACCCCAGGGCGGAATGCCACCTGGCAGCATGAGGCCGGGAATGGGCATGAATAACCCTGGTACTTGTGGAATGGGACCCGGTTCTTGGCCGGGTGCACAACAGGTAAGAAACGAACAATTTTTGTTTTGAGTTGAGCTATAACTAGAACGATACTAGTTCTGTTTTAAAGAAAGCCCAGTGCACGATATCTATAGTGTTCAATCTTTCTTGAGTCATTGCAGACTGTTTAATTTGATTTTTTTTTTCACGTTCTAGGGTGGACCTAATTCTATAGGCAGCCCGATGGGAAACCAACCTGGCATCGCGAATGCGATGGGAAGTCCGCTCGGGAACCCGATGTGCGGTGGACCCGGCGGCAGTCCCATGAACCCCATGGCCAACCAACAGCAATTTCCTGGTATGGGCGGTCAGCAACAGATGGTCCCGTCGCCACAGGGTCACTTCATGATGAGTCATCAAGGAAATGCTTTAAATCAGCAGACGTTAGCAGGTAAGAAGAATTGTTCATTCATCGCTTCCGCTGGTTTCAAAAATAGAAGCCAACAGTCAAGTTCGGCAAATCAGAAAATTTGAGTATGGAACGCCGATCGAGACACTACAGTGGTAGCGTGAATGGATTATAGGTTATTCATTCATCCAGAATAATGTTTCAAACGGCGTTCCATACTTAATCTTTCTGAGCAGACTTCTGAATTTTCGAATTCGCCAAATATTCCCGAATTTCAAAACATAAAATGGCCTTTGTTACTTTAGGTGTGAAAATACCGGACGAGAACCTGACGCCTCAGCAGAGGCAGCACCGGGAGGAACAGTTAGCGGTTCTGAGGAACATGCAGCAGCTGCTCTTCCCCGATCAGCAGCCCGACCAGCCCGGTCCCATGATGTCGCGGCAGCAGCAGGCCATGCTGATGGCGGCGCAACAACAGGGAATGATGCAGAGCCAACAGCAATCCCAACAGCCAAACATGATCATGCCCGGCAGGATGGGCATGTCTCCGAATTCGAACAGTCACATGGGGCAGGGAGCCATGTTCCCCATGGGAGGCAGTGGCAGCGGAGGTCCCTCCCCAGGAGTCATGTCTCCCGGTCACCAGCAGCCACCGTGCAACATGTTCAATCAGTCGAACATGATGATGGGACAGCAGCAGCCGCGAATGATGATGCCACAGTCTTTCAGTAACACAAACCCGAACGGCGGGAACCCGCCGAACCCAGCGATGTCACAGGCCGAGTGGCAGAAGATGCAGCAGCAGCAGCAACAGTTCTTCGACGACAACGGAGGAGGAGGAGGAGGAGGAGGAGGTGGAGGCGGAGGTAGGAAGCGGAAAGCAGCTCAGCAGCAGCAACCGAATTCGGTCGGCGGATCTCCCATCCCGAATTTTACACCGGGACCGAGTCCCCTGGGTTCGAACGCCGGACAGAGTCCGCGGATGCAGGGACCCCCGCCACCGTATCACCAGTCGCCGAGGAGCAGCGGTCCCCTGCCTAGTCCCTCGCCCTCGTCTCCGGGTAATCCGGGAAATCCACTCTCTCTCCCGTCGCCTAGGTTGCCCTCGGGCATCGCGTCTCCCGCGGAACCCACGCGGCAGTATTCCAACCCTAGGTTACCTCATACGAGTCCATCCAGTGTACATAGCACTCCCCTGAATTCACCGAACCCTCGACCTCTCATAACGAGCAACCCGGGCACGCCGGCGTCCGCCACGACGACGACGGCGCCTCTATCGAGTCCCAGCATGAGCCGCAAGCAGGAGGGTATGATGCAGAGTCCGGCTCCCGATTTCGGATCCATAGTACAAAATAGGCCGCCATCGTCATCGACGCCAGTGTCTCAAACAGGTGGTGAGTGCATCCCTTTTTACTATAGAGTGTTTTCGCATCAGAGAGGACGACACTATTCAATTATCAGTAGTTCAGGACGCCGCCGTTGTCTGAACTGATTGGGCACGAAGTGGAGGAAGATTGTTGTTGTGCACGAGACGTAGTTTGCGAAATCAAATTTACCACCATTTCGTGACCAATCACTTGTTCAGACAGCGTTGGCGTCCTGAACTACTGAATATTGAACAGAACGCCGAGTTAGGATCGAAAACACGCTTTTGTCGCACGGAAGACGTACGCAGGCTATTTGAGTGCTTGTCAAATGGCGAAAGAAACTCTTTCAAATTTGCCAATCTCCAACTACTATTGGTCTCTGTGCGATTACATTGAGTAACCGAGAACTGATCGCTATGTTTAAATTATTTTGTGCAGGAGATGGAATGTTTGGGAGAGCACTTTCTTCGTTTTCTCAGCAGCGCGGCCAACCCGGGACTCCCCAGTCTGGCAACCCGGCCACTCCCACGACCGCATCGGTGACGACGACCGCCGTGTCCACTCTGACGAGTATGTCGGGAGTTCAACAGACGGGGGTTCCAGGCATGATGGGAGCCAAAGAGGCCAGTCTCATGCCCGTACCTTCTCCGCAACAGATCCAGTACCTGAATGCTTTTGATACGCAGGAACTAACGATACAGAAACAGCCAAATATGAGTCTGCGGGAACCTGGACTCATGTCCCCAACGAGGTAAATACGAGTTACTTGTTCACGAAATTGAAAATATTCCTTTTTATCCGTGGGTAAACCATTTGATGATTTTGCAGATGAGTTTTTCCCCGTCTCTTGACTGTTAATTAATTAATTTATTTTGTACATGAATCTTTAGATATTAAATAATGCATGTATTTCACGAATATTATAATATTCGTGAATTAAATTATTCTTAAGATTCCTTTTATCAATTATTTAAAAAAAAAATCTATAAATTCTCTTTAAAACATCTATTTACTCGTGAAAAAATACAAAAGAAAACCTGCATTTTTAATGAGAAAAGTCAGAAACCCGATTCGACTGTTGACAATAAACTGAACGTGTTCTTCTTTTACTTGCAGTTTATCGAGCACCTTGGACAACACCCACCCGAGTCTGTGTTCCAACCTACCACCGGGAGCGACGGACGGTTTACCCACCAACCGATTCTCGGCGCCCGGAAACGCACCTTCGGCCGGAGACGTTCCACGTTTCCCGACACCCGGATCGACGCCGACGCCGACGCGAGATCCGTCGCCTCGCTTTCCCATGTCGAGTCCTCAGTCTCTAGAGGCGCTGCAGCGATTCCAGGGAACGAGCACGCCGAATTCGGCCATGGATCCGAACAATCCCAGGTTTCCCTGTTCGGGTCCGATGATGGACGGCATGAACGGTCGATTCCCCTGTCCCGGTGGCGCCATGGACAGGTTCCCCGGTCCAGCCAATCAGATGCTTCCAGACGGCAGGTTCTGCAACATGGGGCAACCCAACTCGAACATGGACCAGATGGGACAGAGATTCCCCGGATCCGGACCGCCCACCCCCAACCTGGAGATGGTCAACGCGCGATTCGCGGGTCCGATGAACCCCATGGAAGCCCGATTCTCCGGACCGTGCTCCGGCGGACCCGCCGACTTCATGAACATGAGGTTTCCTCAGGGCGACATGAGCAGATTTCCCGGACAGCAGCAGGATCCGCGGTTCGCGATGCGAGGCCCGAACGCGATGGAGATGCACGGCAGATTTCCCGGAGCCAATCCGGGAAACATGGGAATGGGCATGGGCGACGGCGGCCGATACCCTTCACCCGGTCAGAATTACGGTCCCATGGGAGGAAAGATGGGACCGAACGTACCGTTTTCTCAGATGTCGCCCACGAAGATGAGTCCCGAACTGGGAAGGTTCACGCAGAGCCCCGGATCTCTCACGCCATTGGGTTCCGGTGGACCTCCCATGGTTCCCAGTCCCGTCAATAATCACAATCCGCGACTGGTTCACTTCGACCCCATCTCGTCGATGGCGCAGATGAGCCAGTCCCTGACCGCCAACACGGCCCTGCCGCAGGGTCAGCCGCATCCCAACATGGGAGGGGCCAACATGAGCCAGATGAACATGGCCAGCATGCAAGTGCAGACCGGCAACGCGCAGCCCAACGTCAACTTTCAGACCCAGATGCAATCCATGCAAGCCATGCAGCAGGGAATGATGGGACAGAACGTGGGACCTGGTCCCCAGACGGTCAACAACACCTACGTCAACGCCACCATGTCCATCCAGCAGCTCAACATCCAGAACATGCCGAATTCGCCCAACTACAATCCCAACATGCAGAACCAGGGACCTCCGCCGCCGCAGCAGCAGATCGGAACCAACACAGTCAGTTCATCCGCCACCATGAACCCCATCATGCACAGCACCGTCTCGCCAAAACCCGGAATGGGGATGATCATGACCGGCGCCCAGAATCGGGGGCCGCAGCCCTACCCCGCCGCTTCTCTAAACGCTCAACGGATGATGAATCCCGCCATGGGAAATTTCCCGTCGGGACCCCGAGGGATGGGAGCGTACAACGGCGCCAACGCGCACGTCAAAGTGACGACGCCGAGCACGATCCACCACCTCCCCGCCCGGCCGCCCAACGCGTCGTCGGGACCGAGGGGACCGCCCAGTCTGGAATTCCTGCAGAGGTTTACCGGACCCGACGGCAAAGGTCCGGTCCACAACATGCAGTACTTCCCCAACAGTAATCAAGGGATGCCCATGGGCATGGGAATGGGCGGACCGCCCGGTCCCATGAATCCCAATGCCACCATGGGTCCCGGTGGTCCCATGGGGAACATGGGAGTCATGTCGCAAGGAAATATGGGACCCGGCATGCCTCGACAGGCGGGACCCGCGGGCATGGTGCGAGGCCCGGGTCCGCAGCAGATGGGAATGGCGTGTTCGGGCGGACAGATGTACAACCCCCAGTCCGATGCTCAAATGTTTCCAAACATGCCAGCGGGACAGATGATGCCCGCCGGAGCGAATTTCGGCAGGAAGGGACCGATGTCCCCCATGAGCATGCCTCCCGAGGGGGGACAGCCCCTGGCCCCCACGCTGGGCGGACAGCCCGGCGCGATGAAACAGTCTTCGTTTATCGGTCCGACCACCGCCGACCCGAACTATGCACAACAGTTTCACAATTTTCAACAACAGCTTTATGCAACGAACACTCGGAGTAACCAGATGGGTAATCAGGGTGGACTACCGTCGGGTCAATCTTTCTTTGGTCTCAAATGATCTCTCTCAAAAAATGACAGTGAATGTGAGTGAGTGCGATGAGTGATACACGATGAAGAAACAAAAAACACTGGTTTCGCGCGGTTGAAAAAAAAAAATAAACGAAAAATATATATGCACTTTTAAAATGGCAATAAAATGTGACAAAATGAAACTGCAAATTGGCATTATATATAAAGTATTCTGTGAGTAAAAAAAAACAGTGCCAGAAAGTGCAATAATAATTAATAATAACAAAAACATTGTATTTAAAACTTACAACAACAACAGAATATTAGGGCAACATTTTACCTCGTTTTATTTGTTTTGGTCGTATCATTTTTATCTGTTAGTTAATATACGTTTTAATTAATGAAAAAAACTACAGTAAAATGACAGATGCCTGACCGTAAGTGTTTCTTCTTCATTGTCTGTGGTAAAATCGTTGTTTTTATACAAAAAAGTATATGGACATTAAAAAAAAAAAAAACAACCCCGTATATATCATTTTTTTTTTAAAAATTGGCCAGTGTCGGCCCCCGCGCGAAATATAAATTATATTATGAATAATTGTTAATTTTTCTTCCTGCTTTAATTTATCGCAGAAAGAGTTATCAGGAAAAAAAGTAAATGAACAAAATAAGCTATTTTAGCCAATGTATAAAGTGTTTTAAATTCGCATTATACTCGTATAGTTTTTGTTTTCTCATTTTTTATGTACAACATTTTCGTTATTTTTTAAATGTTGCTTTTTTTTTTATACCGCATTTTGTGCCATTTCAAAAAAAAATTGTTTTTTTGGTGATTTTATAATATTATTAATTAGGGAGACTGAAGATTTAAAAAAATGATGTAGGTAAAAAAAAAATTAAAAATAAGACCCAAAAGTGCCATGATAAGACCTGTAAACGTAGATGACGAAAGAGAAAAAAATTATTATTTTAAAAGTTAATTCTACGTTTTTTTTTCTGCACGTCATTTTTGATTGTATAGTTCGTGTTAATTTTTAGATGGTAGTAGTTTGCACATTCTTTTTGTTATAAAATGGAAACATGCATGAGTTTTTAAATTGGAATGTTTAAAAAAATTATTTTTTTCTTGCATGTCCAGCCGCAGACGAAATATAAATAATATCCTGTAAAATATAATTTTTTTTTTAAGAAAAAAGAGGGCGCCGCACATTTACTACTACCAGTTGATGCTGAATAATTTTAATAGAGAATTTTGTTAAAACTGAATATTTCACAATTTTTGTTCCCCCAATCTTAAATTTTTAACTCGACTTAGACTGAATTAATTATTTTGCGGGTTTTTAAAATTTTTCCACATCTATTGACTGAAATACAATTACGTAGATCGAAGCAAAATAATTCACAGGGATTTTAAATGGGTATTTAATTTGTCTCAAAGACAGTTCCGTGTTAATAATTAGCATTCAACATTTTTCTAAAATAATTTGGAACCATATTTTAAAAATAACTTACAATGTCCAGTAAGGTTACTTTGAGGCATAGCCTGGTAATTAGTTGTTTCTGTGAATACTGTACATGGTTTTGTTTTGTAACTTTTTGAGATATTTTAGATAACGAATTTTAAAAAAAAATTATGTTGCTTCCAATATTAATTTTGAAATAGATTAAAAACAGTTTTAAATCCTTATTTTTTTCTGGCAGCTTAACTGAATCATCGTATTTGTGTTATTTCACGGGTGTTGCGAACCAAGTGTAATGCTAACATTTTCGTTAGCGTTACAAGTGTTCCGTGCCACCTTGAATGCAACAAAGCGGAAAAAAAAATCAAAACAAATCCAGAGCACTGAATGGCTGGCTTTCTTTTGGTCGAAAATAATTTTTCAAAATATTAAAATCATGCACTTGAAATTTATTTTATGAATAAGTTTTATTTGTTGTACATAAAATTAACTATTTCTGCTCATTCTACTTAAGAGAGGAAGAAAAATGGTTCTAGTTTTGTAATTTTAATTATATATTTTTAAAAAATCCGAAAAAAAAGTTACAGTGAAATAAACGAGTAAAATTTTGAAGAGCAGTAACAGTTCCAATTCTGACGATATCATTCGCGAAACTAATTCATTTATATTTACGTAGAACTGAACTTGCGCATTAATAAATGGCCTAATAACGCTACTCCGAATGTTCAGTATTTTAACACTACCTGCTTTCGATTCTCTCACATTCTATCTGCATTAGCTGGGCGAGAATCGAACGCAGCAAATGCCTGGTTCTAAGCGGAAATTGGGTGTTTTGTTATCGTCAAATTGGAATTGATTAGGGAAGAAAAAAAAACTTTTTACTGCTGCATTTTAAGCCCGTTCAAACAGTGATTAAAATTATTTATTGCAAATAACAAACAAAAACCAATCAAATGTAACATTTTAGAAAATAACTGGTTTGCATTTCTTTTAAATCTCGCATATTGTGCAAACTGTTTGGCTTTATCGGTGGGAAAAAAAATGGAATGAATCTGAAGTTAGTTTATTTTTTATTAATATGTTTTTCCCTAAGAAAATCAACAAAAGATACTGGCCTTTTAATTAGCTTTAATAACATTTTTTTCATAAAAATACGTATCATTCATTATCTTGCCAGCTCCTGTTTTAATACTAATTCTGAAAAGGACGAAAATTAATTCTATAACGCAATTTTAACGTGTTTACGTCCGTCCTAACTGAGGACAATAATATTTACACGCGCCAATGTTTTTTTTTGTGTCGACCTTTCGCCCAGTTCTAAAAATCGGTCTAACGAAAGAACAGCTCTGGATTCAGTAATATCTGTATGAAATCCAGAGCTCATCTTTCTTTGGACGGACTATAATTTTCTCGCCTGTTCAATTACCTAATCGCGTTCAAGCGTTGTCATGTTGGTACGAAACTCGGACAGGCAACAAATCGGCGTATGGAAGTCGTCTTTTAAAATATTAAAAAAAATGGCCCGTATCTTCGTGAATATAGTTTGGTTTTCTTACGCTACCCAAATTAAATACTGCCTGTATAGTACAGTAACATAATTTTTTTTTTACCTTGTAATTGTTTTCGCGAAAACATCTTGAATATTTGTGTACCATCTACACTCCATCATTTTAAGCCAAATATTGAAGTTTGGCAGCTATATTTATTAATTCATTTATTAGGGCATAAACTTCTCATTTTTCATGTCTGACTGTATGGGAGATAAAACGTTCATTTTTTACGGTTCATTTTCGAGTGGCCCCCCCTATTATTGTTAAAACGATGTGAAATAAACACTATTAATGTATAAAATTGTAAAACCCTTGAAAACAAAAGAAAATTTTTATAACCACATCAAAAAAAGCGTAAAAAATACATAATTATATTAGTAATTGTTGTGTGTAGTAAAAATTAGGAACGAAAAAAAAAAACTAATTTACGATCAGGAACACTTCAGTTTAATGCCATATAATATTGTAGATAGGTAGGTAGCAGCTTGATATGTTGTTTTATGTTATTTTTAATTTCGACCCCTCCCCCCTTTTCCCCCCTTCTGTCCAGCACTACTAGTAAATTAGTAAAATATTACAGGTTACATTATAAAATCATATTTCGTACTGTAGATACTTTTTTTACCATTCAGTTTCTTACTACTACCACCTATAAATCGGGAAACGTCACTGGAGAGAGTTAGTCTATTTTTGATAAGTTTTGTAAAATACTTGAACTCTTATTGGTGACGTTTCGAGCAATAGCTGCGGCCTGATCTGTGGTCTGTTCAAAAAAACACTTTTGTAAACTATAGGTCGTGAACTGTGTCAAATTTAAATTGTACACAATGTAAAATGTTCGGGGAACGGGAAAGAAAAAATAAAAAGGATTTCACGACATAATTTAAAATGTATCTGTGCGTTATTGATGGTATTGAGACACACCTCAATCCTCATGCTCCTACACACTCACATATTTGAAACATATTCGTGTCCACACATTTTGCAAGCCAAGCACGAGAGTGCTCGTACATCTGCAGTGCATGACACTGTAGAAGTGCGACAGTTGCAGTGTCATACACTGCTGTACGTATCTGCCTTTTTCGCAAAACTGCGACACAAAAGTGTGAAAAAAAATGTGATGAAAAATCGCTCGTGTGTACACGCCTTTCGTAAGAAATTCATCTTATCTTCATCTCTATTGATTCACGAGGAAGGAGTGGCGGGGGCAGAGCCAGAGATGGTCAATGGTCACCCCCCCCCCCAAATGGATGGTGGATCCATTGGTGAAGTATCAGCCAAGATAATAATACGAAGTATATTCCACTCCTGAATTTTACCGATAAAAATCCAGGATCCACAACACGAAACAAGAGCTGACTACCAGAGTCCATTTCAAATGAAAAGCATTTCATTTTGACAAAATAAATAGCACTACTGTAAATTAAGGTATAGAGTATATTTATACAATGATGAGGCATAGGAACATTGTATGAAATTTAACACAATTAGGTGTATATTTTTATATTAATTTAAAATTTCACCAGATATTAAGAGTGTTCTTCATTTTTTTGGGCAACTTTGGCCCCGCAAATCTCGGTAAATATTTGATCAATTTCCATAAACTTTTTCT
>JAQFYH010001222.1:0-10080 GCA_034694405.1 Scolopendrellopsis subnuda
CCCCCCCCCCCCCCCCCCCAATAAACAGACTGCTAAAAGTTAACCAGAGACATCGATGGTTCATCGCAGAGTTCCCTTGGGTAATGTGGGAGGCGAAGCCCAAAAGGCTGAAAGGGTAAAAAAATTAATTTACCATACCAAACGAACTTTTGTCTAGAAAATTTTTAAAATTTAAGACAATATTGGTGCATTTTCAAGGACTCCTAAGAGAAAAATTATACTTTTGCTCATTGTACGAATGGAAAAACTCTTGATATTTGTACTCCGGAGTATCATTTATTGAGAAAAATCTAAAAATATGAAACGAACCCAAAAATAACTGATATTTTAGATTTATAATCTGGAGATCTGGCAACTCTGATTAGCACGCTGAAGAAGAGAAATATACGCTAGCGTACCCTACATTTCTGCCACGCAATTCAGCAACGTAGCTATCCGGTCGATTCGTGATGAAGTTTATAGCATACACTGGTACTGTGTATTTGCGTGTGGATCAGTAGTGTGCAACACTGCAGTGATGCGCTACAAAATTGAATGAGATTTTACTATTCAACAAGTTGTAGAATGTTTCTCCAAAACTTACAAGCTCTTTGTCCTACAATGATATCAGCTTGTGGAACTATGGAATCTCTTTGGTGGAGTGCAACCGGCTAACTTACACGGTTGTTTACACCGTGCAGAGTGCTTCTGTAGACAGTAGATCTCTACATATATCATTTACGTACATTATTCAACGTGAAAATGCGGATCAATTATTACATATATACATGAGGGTTTTTTGTTTGTTTGTTGTTTGTTTTTGTTTTATTAGAATTCATTTTAAATTATCATAAACTCCAGAGAAATAATTATAAAAAGCTTCTTAGCTATACTTCGTTAAAGTTAAATTACTTGTAACTTATTTTCAATCAGCACACTGATGCGAATCTTGTTCCAGCTTCTTAGTTAAAGATACCCACCCTTTTGCAAGTCAGCTTCTCAATATTGTAAGAATTTATACACTTTTTTCTAGAGCAAATTATTAATTTCTTTAAGTAATTAACTATTTATCGATTATTCGTGTCTATAAAATATTATTCATACAGTTTTATTCAATATTCGTGTACTCATGGATAGATTAGTCATCTATCCATGGTGTACTGTATTCATACTGTACGTATACTGTATTCAGGTTTAGTTCAAAGCTACAATATTATCCACATTTGATATAAAGATCGTAATTTACTGTACGAAAGAAAAGCAAATTTTTCTAGGAAACAAATTCCATTTGCGGTGGAAATTGGGCTGTACTCACAGCAGGTAACTGTTTGTATTTATAGAGCAAGAGCAAAAAGTTAGGCTGCCTGAGTGCCTGGGTATTCGCGGCTATCCGAATATCCGCGAATAAAGAAGAACGAACACTTACTGCCGGATCGAATGCGGATATGGCTTATAGCGGATGCTGTTTCGGATGTTAACAATACGTATTTTTATTATTTTAACGTTCCAAAAACATAAATTAACATAATTATATCGGTCATTTGACTGAAATTTATACTTAAAATTTATCTTTAAATTATTATGTGAAAGTGATATGAACTGCTGATTCCTTATTTTGGGATGGGTCGATACATCTGCTGCTGTATCGGAAACGGAACCGATTACTGTTGAACAATTTTCTAACAGAATCGGCAAATATCATGATTCGCCGGATATATTTTTAAATATTATAATCGGTCATTTTGTCCATTAGATAACGTAAAATTTAGTTGTAATATTCTATTCTATTTCTATCTCATTACTTCGGGACTTTCGTCCAACCCTTGATCAGTAGTGCTGCAATACAAACGGAATTTTGCAACCATTATTGCATACTGCAGTATTTAATACTGTATTTAACACGGTAATTTAATTTAGTTTTCCTTGAAAATTCCGTGTATGGATGTCCATCGTCGACAACCCACGAAAAAATGTTGTGGCGACCAGGGGCGCCATTTAGGGTGGGAAGGAGGGGGCCATGGCCCCCCTAGCTTTTGAAGGTCCTAAAAGTTGACGAACAATTACGCAATTTTTCATGCTTTTCATTGGAAAAAAAATGTTTTCGATCAAAAATAAAGTACTCCCTCCCCCCTGACAAAAGCTGAAATGACGCCCTGGCGGCGACGCTGTCTACTATGCATGCACCATCATGGTTTTCCTTTACTACTTGCAACTCGTGGAATAATACAGGTTTTTCTGCTTTATTTTTTACTGTAAGGTATACGTACACTTATTTAGATTGGTATAGTTGAGGTTTTGAAGCAGAGTACGGAAATCAGTAAGATGTACCCTCTGTTCCAGGAGCTAACTTCTCTCGATTTCAAATAATATATCTGTATAATATCAGAATCAGTTTCACGATGGTAGCAGAGCTATGTACATCTTTTTCATCTCTCTAAAGAACTATTGTGAGAAAATCGAGTGCAGGGGCTATACGGAATAAAATTGATGCTTTCACAGTGATAATAAGTTATTCCATTTCTATTTTTTTGCTCAGCAAGATATTTTTTTTTTTAAATTTCTTGTTTATTATTTTTATTTTATTTTACACCTAATACGGAGGTTTTCTAGGTTTAATGAACCATGTTGGGGGGATTTCGCTAAACGAGGCAACGCAAAAGTCGCCCGCATATAACTTACCTTACTGTCCTAGTGGTGTAGACCGGTGGTTTGAACTTTGATCCCGGGAATCTTGAGATTACATCGAATCAATCAAGGAAAGTAAGCTAACAATATTACACAACAAAACACACTACGTGGATCACGTGGCTAAAAAATGTCGGACCAGATGATATACGTGTTTAATGTTTATAGGAGGCCTGATGTAGCTGTATGATGGGGGGGGGGGAGGTATCTACCAAAAAATGTAATCTTCTGACGTCGAGTTCGACTCCGCAGAATTCGATCCTCATGTTTGAATATACAAGAGTGTACACTCTTGTACAAAATAGTCTGGATTACAGGATTAGAGACTATGGTATCAGAGACAAGCCTCTCCAATAGACACTTTGTGGAAATAAAAAATGTCACTAACTTCTAGCTTAAAACTTCGGACTTCGAGCTTCGGTTAGAAGTCCGAAACCGTCGAGTTTTACATCGGCATAAAGTTTAGAAGTCAACTTTTGACTTCAAGACGGTTTTTTCTTACTTCTGACTTCTAGCCGAAGTTCGAAGACCGAAGTTTGAAGCTAGGCCTAGAAGTAGTGACATTTTTTATTTCCGCAGTGTCTAAGGTCTCCATGGTTTGCATTTCCCACCCATATTCCCTCTGCAGCTAAAATCGTGGTAAACAAAATCATATTGGAGCAACTAACTATTTTTTATAGAGTGGAAGTGAGGGATCTTGCGAGGAACTGGAATTAAATTAAAACACATTTATTATACAAAGAAACGTAATTTTTTTATTAACACTATACATTTCCATCATCATCTTAAAAAAATACGAATGAACATCTTTTAATGTAAGTTATTTCACGCCTGATAAATAATTAAAGGGCTCCTGAGACGAATTTTTTTTTATTTATACAACAAAACTATCTTCTCTTTTTTATATCGATAAATAAGTTTCCAAGACTCAAATGGCTTTCCAGTCTTTTTTTAAACATTATCCATGAACTTTAAAAAATCATCTCTTTTGAGCAAGAGTTTATGTAAGTTTGGATGCAGAGCGAAAAACAAAAACGCTGATTGGCAATAGAAACTGCTGCTAGCGTCAGCGTTTCAGATCTAATCTTGGGTTTAATTAAATAAAAAAAAAAGGAGTGCCTATGGGAACTCATAATCTAAATTCCTGCAAAGTGTCAGGAAATTCGGTCGGGTAGAAGTGGGACTTTTGGGGGTGAAAAAAAAAACGTCTTACGAAAAAAGTGACCCTACTACTAAGGGTAAAAAAACTCGGGTTTTTTGAAACGCGTATAGTTACGTCCCATAGTTTAACTTTAAATCAGGGTATACGTAAGCTCAACCGTTTAGACGCCCGGTTACAACCACGAGACCACAGGGGCCCTGGGTTCGAATCCCGGATAAGGCATGATGTTTGTGTTGGTTGTCGGGCTCAGTTCCCAGAGCCCGACGAAATTGAGGACCCGAAATGGTCATTAAAAATATAGTAACGCCCCAATTTGAAGTTAATAAAAAAGCCGTCATGCCTACGTGCGAACGGCGGGAAGAACAAAATTAAAAATTTTTTTTACTGGGTAAAATGACCGCAAAAGACCGAAATAATATTGACCATAAAACCATAAACATAAAATTGGAAATTTTTATTAAATACTGGATGGGAAATTAAAAAATTCAGCTCAGCATCCCTTTAACCTTTTCTCGCATAGACATTTCTAAAAGATGTTCAATGTTCACAACTCAATTGGTACATAGATAAAAGTACTCTTTATTATACTCCGTATAATATTCAAATTCACTGTAAAAATAATTATAAAACAAAAGTAATGCCTAAAAATTCAGAACTTCAGCTGGATGTGAAACGTCAAAGTTTATGCAACACATTGATTTAAAAAAAAAGAATTAGTCGGATATTTTATGTTTTTAGGATTCCAACTAATACTGTTCCCTCTACACGAACACAGTATAATTACGACAAAACGAGAAGAAATGCCTTCAACATTTCAAAAAGATTCCGCACGATTCAATTAGTATAAAACCTGTCATAGACTCCTGTCTTTCGAGATCAGAAATGAGGTAAGAAGTTACGTCGACAAGTTTCGATTATGAGAAGTTTTTCGGTTTCGAAAATTATGGTATTCAAACGTAAAATATCTGTTTTCCGATAGGTAGAAGCGGTATTCGGGGAAGAATGAATACCGTCTGTCGAGTGATTCTGCTGAAGGATACCCAAAATTCAATGCAGTTATGGTGATCCTCTAACAACCACGAGTCCTCGACCACAGTGGTTGAGAATGGAACCCAACCTACAGTGGTTGGGAAATTATTTGTGGTTTTTTTCATTCCAGAAAAGGACTGTAATATTGCTTATTGATTTAAAGTATAAGCGAATGGTTTTGAGATTGCAAAGAATAAAAGAATGGTTTTAAGAACGAAGAAGAAATAGATTATAGATATAGACCTAATTAGTAATTATTATATTTGCGCATCGTCCAGCGCCATCTGTATAGTTCAAAGTATTACGTACTATTATGATCTGTAGTTCTTCAGCAAACCTGCTGCTGCTGCTGCCAAATCTGTTTTTTTTTTAGTTCTCAATAATATTGTTAATTGGTTATTTTCATGGGCGCTGGCAAACAATTTTTCCAGGGAGGAGAAAATTTTACGCAAGGGGGAAGTACAGTAACCACTGCACCATTAATTTTTACATAGTGAAAATGCGATATTTAATGCATTTCAGGTATTTGAAATCGGGGGGGGGGGGACAATTGATTCCCTCGACTAATGTGGTGGCGTCCGTGGTTACTATACATGTTTATATTATTTCATATTGAAATACTTCTTATGCAATATTGCATACCGGATACTTTGTAAAAAGAAAATATATTAAAATTACAAAAATAAAAATACGAAATTAACACGCGAGTAAATCTACTAATAAAATAATTTTTTTTGTCTTAAATTTTGTTTTGTTTTGTAAAAAAAAAAAAAAAAGAATTATCACGCGAAAAAGTTGGATGTAATGAGTTCAGTTACTCTGAACGTGATCGTTATTCAATTAATTTTTGTTTTTTTGTTATTTCGTTTCAACACAGTAATTTTCTAACACAAATAAAAGCTATTGCCGATAACACGAGCGCCGTGATGGGAGACCCATTTATGGCAATAGCGCCGTTGCAGTTATCGTAATTGCAGAAGCAAACTTGAGAGCCGTCTGCGTGAGTTTGGCAGGTTTGTCCTTGGAATCCGATCTCGGCTTGCGTTGCGCAGTTCCTGTTAATTCTCCTCAATCCACCAACTGAAATTTATAAAAAGAAATTCGTTAAAATCACAGGTCAATCGGTGTAATGGGAACGTCTGCTAATTCTCCCCATGCATTCTGAAGCGTTTATCTAAAAATTAATTCAAAACTGCAAGTGCCTATCCGTTCTTCTCCGTTAAGATCAAGATACGTTGCATTGCTTTAGCAAAAATGTATTTTATTATACATTTTACTTCATACTCCCGATATTTTAAAAATATTAGCTTAGTTGCATATATTTAAGCATAATAAAGCCAATAATTCCGAATCCCCCGACTATAGTCTGTCCTCGTGTATATAGTCCGCAGTCCGCACTTTTTTGAAAATAGTATACATTTCTATAAATATTCCCCCCTATATACAGTAGATAGTCCGCACTGGTTTGAAGTAGATAAAAAAACATTGTATATTCCGCGGACTATAGTCAGGGGATTAGGGTAATTCCGAATCCCAAAAATTGGCATAAAAGTATCCTAAACAGGCCCTATTATACTTCATCACCGCATAAACATATAATACTGTAGCAAGCCTACTATGTACAACAAAAACGAAGCATATTAAACTTTCAGCAAATGCAAATAATTCTTGCAGCATGCCACGTATCTTCTGCTTAAAAAAAAACCCTTCGAATAACATATAAATATTAATTTTTGTTGCAAATTCACGTTGAAACCCTGTTTCGATTGGTGGGTCCGGCACGGAATAGAAAGGTCGTCAAGACAAACTGATTCTCTTCTTCTAAAGTTCAACAAAACGCACCCGTGTATCTGTATGTATGTATGTAAACTTTAAAAATATCGTTTTCAAAGCTATAAAAAGTAAAAACAAAAGTCAAATACAGCATTGTAGCGAAGCAATTCACAAGTCATATACTGTAAATAAATAGTAGATAACAGAAATACCAACATTATCCAGCCATATGTCTGAGACGGTGCCTAGACAATGCCTTCATGATCCCCATGCTGCAGAGGAAATGCGAGACAAAATTATAATAATTTTGATACAAACATGATAAACCCGAACCTTGCTCGATGCGCTTGCTGCACATGACCGGGAAGGCTCCGGGATTGTTGATGAATCCACCAGCTCCGGGGGGAATTCCGGGACCGATCAAACCTTGCCTGAAGTTGCAGTCTTGACTGGGTACTCGTTGGCCGTCGAATGGATCGTCGCATCCTATGTCGAATGGTGTGCTACATATGAAACATCTAATTGCGGTACCTGAAAAAAAAACATAAAATGCAGACAATTAAAACTATGGATGTACAAAGAATTTTTTTAATACAAATAAGTTATCCAGAAATAAGATTGAGGCAGCCCTTGGTCAGTTCTGCCAACTTGAAAATGTTCTCGAGGTCTTTTCGAGCAATTTTTGAACTGTCTTCTTCGCAACAGCGTTTGCACAAAGGTATAGGGGGAGGGGTGTTGATGTGAAATGAAGTGCAGCTAAAAGCGGGGATGGGGACCTCCTTTCGCCAAAAATGAGGATAACCTCTCGCATGAAAACTGATGAAAATTGTGGGAGACAACTTTAAGTAATATTCCGACTCCGAGTCTGTTCACTCCTACGTTTATCATTTCCGAGAGAAAAATATTGTTTCTATCCTCAATTTGAACGCGATCAAAAAGTTTGTATGAAATCCAATAATTCACAAAAAATACAAAACATCAACGTCATTTGGGGTGGGGAACTTTTGAAGATAATAAAATTGAGCGAAAATTACGCAATTTTCTATGCTTTTTGTTGGAAAAACATGTTTTCGAGCAAAAAAGTACTTTGACCCCCTGGCAAAAGCTGAAATGACGCCCCCTGAACATAAATCTTAGGCGTATTGTTTATATTTCAACAGTAAGAATCATTTAAACAAAAATTATTTCTAATATATTTCAAAGAAGAAGTTCAATTTCAATAACGTAATTAATTCATCGAGATTTAAAAAAAAAAAAATCTCTCGACCGCTCAACCGATGAAACATGAGTTGGAAAACGTTCCTCCTATTATACACGCTGAAAATAAAAAGTAGGTTAAAACATTTTATTATAAAAGGAAACATAACTTATATCAAATAATAATCCCCCAACTTTCACAATGTATTTACCATTCCCATCGTAAACTCCGAGACTAAAAAGTTTAACGAAAGTTATAAAAACCTTGGCATTATTACATTTATTAGGACTTTCCGTGACTGAAAAATATTTTTTATATAAACACGGCGCTTACTCAAACTTTTACACCATTATACGGAGTATTTAAATTTGTAATACCATACGAGTATTATGCACCGGTACTTGCTGTAATACGTTAGTTTCAGCTTTCGTACCGGTTTGGCTTATTCCGTCTAAACGCTCATATTTTACAAGGTTATTGAATTATTTTTGAGATTATTTTGCTCAACAAGGACGTCAACATTGCATGAAAAACATTACGTTTTTTGCAGTATGTAATTACGGGCTATAATATCGTGGACTGTGGTTTCAGTTATACTGGAATTATAAATTTTACTAGTCAGATACATGGATTTTTTAAAACATATTATTGAAATCCATGTTTACAGTGTCGGCATCCTGTTCGTTGTTACTGCATGCCCCATTCGATGACAAAATCACATATCTTTACCAGGTATGGATTTTGTCACATAAGTTATGTGGATCGAATGGGGTGATTGGACCATTCAAAAAATGTGTAACTTACAGAGTACGGTATATAGAATACTATCGTATCTCATCACACGTTTGAATTGACGAAAGTAATAATGGTCAATATTAAAAATTTTATTGAAATGTTGCGATATTTCGGATTTTTAGTGATCAGGGATTGGAGCTCGCAGCACCCATTACGGTCCTGTTTAGCTCGTACTCGGTTACGGTTTACGATACGAGATCGTTTGAGAGTAGAACGTCATAGAGTCTTGCATCGGTTTCTTAGATGGAATATTTTCTGGTGTTTTATTATGCAGTATAAAAGGATATAACTTACTAGTTATCCCGTTAATCTTAAACTACGTCAAATAAATACGACCATATAATCTCTATTGATACATCAGTACGTAGAACTCGATCAAATACATTATTATGATAAAGTAGATTGATGATTGGTAAGTTCCGTGCTAAGAAAACGCGCAACTTCACGCCTACGCACCTTACCCTTGAACTTGATCTTTCAAAATATCCAAGTCTGCTGTGTTAATGTGTTACGTGAATTGGCCGTCACGTCCGTGGTTTAATAAAAATGACCTCGCCATATTTTTTTCTGTTTCTATGCTATACGGGGTATACAATATACATGTAGTACTCTGTGTATACGGTACCGTATACTCGTATGAAGTAAATAATGATATCATACCAACATACACCTTGTTGAATTGATGCAGAGCTGAGAAGATACTGCGACCATTTACACACGACAGTTTTTTCTCCACAATTTTGCTACACCGTTGTGTCGCAGTTTCACTAAAAATAGACGATCAAAAAAATAATATTGCAGCGAATTTGCAATAATCAAAAGCAAAAAGTGCGACACAAAAGTTGAACATTCTAATGTGAAGCTCTTGTGCTTGACTTTCAAAAAGTGTGGCCACAAAAATGCGACAAAAATGTGAAGAAATATTTGGCGCCTTAAGATTTACATTTTTAAATACAAACAGGAATGAAACTGCATGTCAAAATCTCTGTTGTACCTCGTCGGAATTGTGGGAAGAATCTCATCGAAACAGTACTTCTTATTTGGCTCATCAACAGAGTAAAATGATTAAGCCTAATAGCCTATATTGATTACAGAGTTTACAAGTTGCTTTAGGCGCAAAAGAACCTCAATAAATCCCTATTTTTCAACATGACGTCTGTTGTAACTTCTAAATCTGAATTCGCGAAAAACATTGAATAATTACCGTAAATGTTGATCATGCTGTTGTTTTGACGCCTGAACTGAGCAATTGATGGAATAAATCAAATTAAATGATATTGGCAATAATTGGTGAGAGAATATTTCCATGATAGGTGAATCAGAATTTTGACATTCGTTTATTATGACCTTTAGTACACGTACGTATTACAGTAATATTTCAGTCACCTTTCAGGAGGATTTGGATCTATATAAAATGATCTGCAGTAAAGTATCTAATATCGTAATGATTGTGTATTTA
>JAQFYH010001223.1:0-10080 GCA_034694405.1 Scolopendrellopsis subnuda
TCCAACTCCACACCGGAACCTGTCTCATGTGAACTAGAACTTCTAGAGTTGTACAATGTCTCTCCTCTAATTTAATCCAAAATACGTGTATAACTTAGATATACTAGGATGTGAAGTTTTTTTTTACTTTACTATATTCTCTAGTCAAGGATATCGGTAATCAGTTAGTAATCGAGGAAAGGGTGTGTAAATTAATGGAATTGGGGAATAATTATATTCATTTCAACACTAATTTGGAACAAGATGAGATTTATTTTTACTCCAAAAGTTCTGTGTTTTTCCATTTCTAACCCACCTCGATATGGAAAACAACCTGGAAGTATTTAACCATGCGGTAATATACCTTATCAGCCGGCACCAAACGATTATTCCATGAGCAATTCGAGTACTGCCAATTGGGGAAAAAAACGACGTCAACTTTGTGCACGGGAGTAGCCTATTAACCATTGGAAAATGAAGAAGTATTCTTCAAGATAGTAAATACCACAGAATCTGGGAATATGCCTGAAACGCTCGAATTGAGAAAACACCTGCTGGAGGAGTATGAAATGCGTAGAAAAAAATTACCCAGAATCTGCAATAGAGAAGAAACCCCTATTTAAACAAATTATTAAGTACAAAAGAATCAAATTCCACAAACCGAAAAGGTGAAATGGAGCAAGGAGACGGTGGAAAGACTGCCTTTTTTCTTTATTCAAATAAAACAAGTAACATACCGTAATATAATTATAGTTTACACGTTAATATTTGTTTACTGAAATTTTAAACAAATCCTTGTGGCGTGCTAAGGGACTAGTAAGATTATTTCACCTCTCACTCCACGGAACGGGCAGGCAAACTGCCTTGACGCATGGTCAGTAACGCAACAATCTCCATCTTGTGAAACAGGAGTAATTTTTACACTGATCACGGGCGTTATAGATGTAATACTGTTGCTGAATGCACCGATCTTCAAGTTCATGGGATGAAAACAAAATTTTCTTTCGTCTTTTTTGCGAGTTTTTTTTAAAATAAGTATTCGCCAAAGAATAAAACATACATTTTAAAAATTCAAAATTTAACAATTTTGCAATTTAACAATTTTGCAATTTAACAATTTTGCAATTTAACAATTTTGCAATTTAACAATTTTGAAGATTTTGCTGTTGCCTTGTGCATTTGTAATAAAGTTAATAAATAAATAAATAAATAATTTGACCTCCGTTTTCATCCGCGGGTCGCCTTTTTTCGCGAAATACGGTATTTATCAAAGTAAATGAATTAAATATTCCTGAGGTCAGTGAACCCCCCGAAAAAAAAAAGTTCAAATTGTTATTTTCCCATCCTTTTATCTTATTATTATTGTAAATAAATGAGAGGGAAGGGTGCACACTTACTTCTCCATTGTGGAGAGGATGTCAGGACTCAAAATTATTGTTGATGTATCATATGAGTTGCCGATTTGGGATTTTCCATTGTTGTGTGGATATTCCCATTCTGATCATGACCAGTAAGTCTCCACAGCTGCAGGAAACATGTAGAAAGAAGCCATTTCAAAATGTTACAGCAAAAGATGATGGTGGAACGGTGGACCGGTGGAACGGTGGACCGGTGGAATGGTGGAAAGGTGGAACGGTAGATATAGATGTACAAACTTAAAACTATCGTTTGAAGGGTTTTCATAAATCCAAAAGCAAGACAAATTAAATCCAAATCTGGAAGGCCGAAAAATCCTAGTTGATTTCGGAGCTTCGTGGGATAAAAATGAGAAAACAGTAGAGGTAATTTTCAATAAATTGGAATACCACGAAAGGTAAAAATTATTTCATTCGGCGCGAATGTATATGCAGCATCTGTGAACCAATTGAACAAGAAACATTTTCAACAAATGCCCAGTCAAAGTGCGTCCAACTTAATTCATCAAAGAAGATCGACTATGCATCTGTAATGACTCACGAGGTTAGGTTGACGGCTACCAACGTCAATTTAAAGCTGTGGATAAAGCAACGTGAAGAGATAAAGTCCATTACGTGTTTTCTGAAAGCATTTGTCTACAGAAAGATATTGTAGATGAGAAGTAGACACATTATCCAACTCGTAAGTTACTTCTGTAATCAGAGCAAATATATTTATTTTGTTTTCCATTACCTTATTGATATTCTTTTTATCAGAAACTGTCAGAGGTTTAGCTTATTTGACAAAATATCTTAAGCTACATTTGACTGCGTAGTTGGCATTGATCCACCTGCTGAAGAAACAAAACAATTCAATCTGAGAGAAACTTGACAGCTCGAGAAAAATCTTAACAGACTGTATCCCACAGTTACGGAAGATGCTGATAAAAAAAAGTGAAAGAAACAATATTAAGTTACAAAATAAAAACAAATTATGTAATAGGATTTCATGCGAAGTTTGTTTGCTTTTTGTGTCTTAAATTGAGGGACTGTGTTGCATAAATAAGACGGCAACAGTATTAGAGTACATTATCACGTAATTCAGGTTTTAAAAAAATCCCCTGTAAACTGAATAATTATGTTTGGATTTGCTGCCGATGGAGCAAATACCACACCATGGAGCACAACCTAATCATCTTTGTATTAAGGCGACGGGAAAACGCTGCCAGCAAGCCTTTTACAGCAAGGGTGTTTTCAACCACAAATAGGATTCGGATATAAAACAGCGAGTAAGAATATTGGAAAAGAAGAAATATTAAACAACTTTCGAAACTAATTTAGTTCTGTTGCACTAATAGACTGGAGTCCCATCGCAGCAGTGTCGTCAAAATAATTTCAATATATAGGTACCCTATGTGTTTCTCTGTATGCAAATTAGGTTGTAAAGCTTTAAGAATTCCTTGATTAATAAGTTGCTATCTTTTCTGGCTAGAGAGCCGGGCATTGGAAGTATTTTGATTTCACAAATCGTTGAGGAAACGTCCATCCACATGCATAAAGTGGACGTCAAATGCTTAATTATTGAATTGATCTCTGGAATTCGAAGAGATATGAGAATAACAATATTTATTTCATGATGATTTTGAGAAAACGAACGTTTTGGGTTGTAGTGAAATGCTTCAGCGACACACAGCAGAAAATCCGTACCAACTAAAGCAGGTGCTCTAGACGCACAGCATCTGTTGGGAGGGTTGTGGGAAATCTCCTAAAAGCGGCTACATGCTCCGTAGGAATAGTCACCCACATAACAGTACTGTCCTAGTGGTGTCCGGAAGGCTTTGAACCCGCGATCTTGGGATTACGAGGCGAGCACGATTATTACTTCACCATCGGACACCAAAACATCTATGTTAAGAGGTTCTGATATCAAGATTACAGGAATTCATCTCAGTTGCGGAAAATTAATGACCGGAAGCATTCTTACAGGAATCATCAGACGAAATATTAAATAGTTTCAAAACAGATCACAGTTACAAAAATCTACTCCTTCCGATATTTTTTGACAACAATTAATTAGCGAAAGTATATGCACTTAGCTATTCCTCGACTTCATTATGCAGTACAACAAATAGCGGGGACAAACAGGATTCCAATCTGCATGCCATGGATTAATCATTAGAAAAATGCTTTACGACTTGAGTTTTGTATCAACATGAAAGTAACTAGTTTCAGGAGAGAAAAACACAATATCTGTTGCCTCTAAGTAACATTGTCGTTTTTACGAATAGCGAAAACGCTGTGAAAAGTTTCCACATTTATGACGGGAACGAACAATGACCCAGAAAATGAAGTACGAGTCCAGGAATTTGTTTCTCTAATTGTCTGTTCCGAGCAGAGAAGCTGGGTGTCCCTCGGGAATTAATGTAATATAATTCAATGAGACGGACGCCTTGAGAAAATTCTAAATAAATTTAAGTTTTCTGTGTATAATGTTTGTTGAGAAATCAAAACACGTTTGAAAACAATGTTTTGCTGTTATAGCAATATGGGAGAAATATTGAAAACAGTCACGCAGGATTATGTATTGTGCGTTGCGAAAATTCAAACTTACGAAAACAAAATGACCAACAAGAAACCAAAATCATTTTTCGCTTACTTCCCCAATTTTATATATTTTTATGGATATCTCCAAATGGAGTGGAACGATAGGAACAGCTGAGAATGAACTGTTTTGTGTAGGTTCCGAGTCAGAGGGGAAACAATGTAGAAAAGTGGTTATAACTTCCTGGAAGCTAGACAAGATGAAACAAATTGAACAATAAAAGCAGTCGACCGAAGAAAAAATTCTATGGCACGGCTAAAGAAGTGGATGCAGTTTCAGCAAAGGCCGGAAGCCACATATGCATAGAGGAAATACTACATGCAAAACAACAAAATGTGACCGATAATAGAGAAATGTCCTGCTCTTGAAAGAATTGTTTATGTAAATAATGCGTAATAAGTTATATACTAGTAAATGTAGTTACGTAAATGGATATTCTATGAGTATTGTATAATAAATAAAGGACTCTGTCCCCTCAACGAAGCATAAGCTACAAATGAAACATTTATCAAGTGATAGGGACGGTATCTAAAAGTACCAAAGGCTGGACTACTAGAATATAATGACGGTCTTACAAAACAAGGAAGTTGCATCCAGAACTTTTGACGAATAAGGTTGAACTGTGCACGGGCAAGATGATACGCCTAATTGATGTAAAATGCCTGCCCCAGAACAGAAAAAGTATTACAATCACATAAATACAGTACGGGTAATATTGTATCTACAAAGTATGGCGACTGCCCCCTCCACAAACGACAGTGCATTGAAAATAATATAAGCTACAAATCGATTTCCTCCTCCATGAAGATTTTTTGCTGGTCAAGCAAGTGAAAACATATTATGTGGAACGAGTCGCTGTTCTTGCAAACTCATAGGTTCAGAAAAATGCCAGTGTTCGTCAGCGTGCCGAAAGAACCCGCGAAAATTGCGAAAACAATCACGATTGTAAGAATGTGTCTTGTTGGTGCAAATTGAAATAGTATGTTTTAGAATAGTCGGGGGACTATATCTGTAATCAAAAATGTTGGGTTGTGGTAATCGTGTTTGCCTCGTAAATCCAAAATTGCTGGTTCAAACCCGATCGATGAATAACACCCACGCTATGAAAGAAAAAAGGCAAGGCCCAATCCCTTCGAAATTTTAAAGGTAATACCCAGAAGAAACCTCTGTTCAAAGAAGTCCGAAGATATTATTTACCAAATAAAATAATTAGTGTTGCAGTCTTTCCAAACGTGGCATCGCATGATTTATTACCACGACGCCTACGGAGAAAATGAAACATGTTACTGTTTACGCGAGTGCGTACGCAGTCTCTCACTTATATGCAGTTATGCACTCATATGTTTCAACATAAAATGTAGAAATTCCATTACACGTGGAGCCAGACATGTTTGGTCAGGCTGACGAGCCAGACGACCTAGGTATGAGGCCTTTCGAAAAAAAAAACAGCATTATACGACGATAAGTTGCTCCTTTCGCTCGACGGATGGGTTGAATCCTGATTGGAAGACCAAACAACCTTGCTTACCCCAGAAAAAAACATATTTGCCCGAGCTGTAAAATGCATCCTTCGTCAATGACATCGGGACGGAAAAGAATCGCCCATCGAGGAAAAGATCCCGAGAAAAAGATCCCGAGAAGAAATTCCGAAAACAAAAAAGGATTCATCGATGCATTCTAACTTAAAAGAAAAAATCCAGAATCACATCTCGCGGTTCATTCGCCTTCATAATTAAAAACTTTTACAGAGAGTTAGGGTCCAGCAGAAACAGTTTGGCCAGAACAGCCTATTATATCCGTCGGCTTTTGATGCTCCAACAGATGGATATCATGAAAGATTTACATCACTCGCGATGAGGAAGAGTCAATCGGACAATGAAGGACGAGTTCATGTTTTGGTTTCTTACTCCCAAAATGGGATTCCCCCGTACTAGAAACGATCGGCTTTTCTTAGGAAAAGTGGGGAAGGATTGACTATTACATCCACAATCTCTGGGGAAAAGTAAACTCCGTTCACAGCCAAAGGTCGACACTTCCCTACGTTTGAAGACGCCGAGAAAAAGAACAAGGCAATAAGTAACAATATTTGTTGATTAAATGCTTGGGTTGATCAACATTTTTGCGAACAAGTTAGTGGGGGCGTTTCTGGTGTGTTTGGTATTTAAAGCAGATTTATACGGTATTGATAAATTAAATTTAAATTATTGTAGTAGTACTGGAACTCACTAATAGAACAAATCGTACGAAGTTTTACAAGTTGTGTATTTCTCTCTTGCGAAAGAGAAATTTCTTTTTCGTTGGACTGCAGCAGGCGCAAACGATTGCCTATTTCCGTCTACTATTTTCAAGTTAGGACCAGACGATAAAATGATGTTTTAACAATTCGACAGTAAAATACATTCCTTGGATTCAGCCATTCACTGCTTCTACCCAGAGTCACTGACAAGCCGTCATGGACATGGGAAAGCATTTTGATGAGAGTTTAATAAAGAACACTCGTTACGGTATGTACCAGCATGTACCAGTATGTAACAGTATTAAGGCGACAGTGGGCTCCAGGTTTGTTGTATACTTCGCCGAAGCGACAAGTGGTTTCATCCCGACAGAATACATTCAAAGCACGATGGTGGCTACTTTTACGATTCTGGGTGATGCAAAATAATGATAGGTGTTGCGAATTAGACGACAATGATAGGATCTGAGTGGAAAGACGATATCACCAGGATGGAGAAAATCCCGAGGACCAGGTCGAGGGGGCACCCTGTTACGAGATTAAAGAAACAGACCATCAACGAAACCCAAAGGATGGATTTTACAGAAAGCTTTCGAAAATCATCTCCACAATAGCGCTCTAAATACCGCCAACGGTTCAAGTTCAACCACCGATTAGAATACCGGTGCAGAGATTTATTCTTATTTAAATGGCTGTCTTCCATAATGCGACTTTAGTGGCAAGTGAAAATTCGACACATTTTACATGTAAAAATTAATTAATTGTCAAAATATGTTCGTAGCCAGCTGAACCCGAAACCGAAGGAGAGCCATAACAACCGATGATATTGACTCCTCCAAACTAATGCTCTATTTAGAAATTTCAGCATTTTTTGACATTTTCCATCAATATGAGCGATTGGACGAGATTTCTAATGTACATTTTAAAGCTCCTTCCAATGCAAGGACGAAGTGCATGTGGCCATTGTTTGTCGGTTTCTACAACACAGTTTTTGAACTAATTTTTACTGAAACAACTGCATCTATTATAGCTAATTGAGTCATTAATCGGGAGAATTCCGCACGCTCGCAAGCAAATATTAATTATTACAAAATATGTTCTCAAAAATAACTAAGGAACGTGCGCAAAACTATTATTTTCAGAAACATAATTCGGATTCAGACATTTCCCAAGGAGAAGAGGGTTGTATTGACAATTTGGGATTTCTTGCTCGAAGGATGAAATTCCAGGAAACTGGTGAATCCACTTTTCTTAAATTTCAGAGTGTTTCATTTTTATTCTGTGCAACGTCACAAAATTTGTATATTTATAAATATTCCTCCGTGATACAACGGAGATTGGTAATTTTTAAAGAGAACGCAATTATGAGATATTACTACGTGGAAGATGTAGACGACAGCGAAAAACTCCCGAAACACTACTTTGAAATTCAGGGCTACCCAACGACAGGCTAGGAGTTTCTTTCGCTGTTCGCAATATAATATGTTTTCCATCTTTGATGAATTTATCAAACATAATCCTTTAGATCGGGAGACAGAAACAAGCTGAAGAAAAGAAAAACATTGAACAGCCCTAAGGCAAATGGCAGAATGAAGCAAATATGAAACAAGTGCCCCAATTTGCAGTTCTGCCATCATCGTCGACTAGAGAGAGTATTATATTGATAACCAAGTCTTCCACAACATGTTTGCTTTGGATTGCGCCTCAGCGAAAAATCGTGGTCAGTTTACGAGTCAGTCGCAAGTGAACCTCTTCGGCAAAGAAGAGATGTCCATGCAACGCACTGCCCATTTCGTTCAAGTCAACGAAAATAATAGAGTTGCAGCACTAAACAAAAGAGAACTGTTTTCCTATCATCAACATCTACTGTACAGACTGCGCTGTAGGTAATGTAATGCTACTTAATCACATGTGTTGCCTGCCAGCAAGATTAAAGTTAGCTGTTGATTATCAATAATACAACTTCATTATGATATAAGTAGCATAAAAATGATATTCTGTATAGTCTAGTGCAGGCCTAACTTAGATATTTTAGCATACATATGGTATTTTATTATCCCGTATCTGGAATAATATGTAAAATGTGTTCAGCAATACACAATGGCGGTTTGGGCAACACCGAACAATCGTGATAATTTTGGCGCCAGACACGTGGAAGTGGACTCGCTTTGAATAAAAAATTTGCTAAAAATCATACATGTACGCGTATGAGATAAGTTATACGGAAAACAAGGAAAGAGTTCCAATAACAAGAATTCGAAACTTCAAACCCGAAGATTGTAATGATTTCAACCCCAAAAAATTGTAGTAAGTTTATTGGAAAGGGGCCCAGCTCGACCACGTGGTAAAATCTGAAACAGAACCTTCAGGTGTCATAAATATATCAACTAATTTTTTTTATCTAAAACATATACCATAATAAAGTTGTTTATTAAATAAAACCGCATAGCGCAATGTTTTGGATCAGGTAGCCTACTAAGGTTAGCCTGTTTCGACACATACATAGAAAGATTATGGTCATCTGGGCAGGCTATATAAATTTTATTAAAGCAGATTTATACGTTATTTTCATATTTTTAATCACTAGCTCATCTGAAGTTGTCCGGAACCCATTTTTGAAATCCTAGGCTGGATTTATGTCAAAACCTGGAAAATTCCATCCGATAGAAATGAGCGTGAAAGTGACGAAAAAAGGTACTGAAAAACGCGTCAGCTGACTTTTCAAAGCTATGAAAAGTCAGATTTTTTGTGTTTAGCGGTAACTGGCCCGTTTTGTAGCGGAATGCTTCATTTCATTATTTAGCGATCTGTGAAGTTTTGGCGGGTGTTTGGCTACAAACGTGAGGAAGAAGGCTGAAAAATGCGTTGGAATGGGGATCTGGGAAAGAGATTGATAAAGAAGAAACTGTTCCTGCTAGCATGTCGAGAAATAACTAAATGGGAACGCAACCGAAAACCCACGTATCAGTTTTTGTTTGTTCCCAATAATTTGATTTTGTTTCTCTAAGTTTTGATCAACTTCAAAGCTACGGTATTTGCCTTGCGAAGTTGTCATTTTTTAACAGAGCCACAGAAAAAATAATACATGCGAGCAGCGAAACTAAGCCTTATGGTAATCTCGTGAACATCATCGCAAAGAGGGGCGCCAGATTACAGGAAAGAGACAGGTGTTAACAGACATCACGTTATACGAATAAGTAATGGGAAGACTGCAGCTCAAGCAGCTCAAGCACGACAGTACTCGTAGCGTTGTAGATTTCAGTCTGATGTTCCCACCTTGGGCATCACTTCGGCAGCAGGAGAGCAAGAGTATTCCCTCGATAGTGCGAAAATAAATTAATTTCGGCAACACTACTCATCATTTTTACCTTCATAATATTGCCGGCTTCGTAGCTGTGACTCGCATTCTTGCGTATTTTAAAATTGATCGTAAAGGGCAATTTATTCGACATACACACAGTACATCGATAAGAAGGAAATATTTCGATTTTCGATACTAGATCTCTTCAAATTGGTACTTCTCTCCGGTGTTGGAGCCGACACAAAAGTGCATTGAGATTTCCACAGCCATTGGGACGTATACGCTAACCATTTCCCCCTGGTTTTAAGAAGAGTCCAGCACGGACTCATAGCGTGCCGAAGTCCTACGTTACACATCCTGGTCACGATTGACGCGTTACCATGGTTACAACCATTAAAACTCCTTGTAATACAACGAACTAACCGCCATCTGCGATCCAATCAATTTTTGGGCCCCATGTGAAGTCTATGGAAGAAATTTTCAGCATTTTTAAATCGGGTCATTTAAAAGTTTTTAACAATAATTATCATAATCTGTCTTACTAAATGTATGTCAGGCAGGTACTTCTAGT
>JAQFYH010001224.1:0-10075 GCA_034694405.1 Scolopendrellopsis subnuda
CTCCTTGGCCGATACCTCACATCGGACTCGCCAACCGGTTGGGGTCAGTGGCCAAGGAGGGTGGCGCATGCATCCGCACTGCCCCCACTACCCTTCGAAAGGATTAATAATGTGGGTTACAGTTGAAACAAACAAACAAACATTATTCTGGAGAGTTGATCTGGCTTGAATTTGCGATCTTCGGATAAGCAGTATAACACGACAACAATCGTGACCATACTCGCCGTACATCTTAATTAACCAACGTCATACATAATGAATTGATACGACCTTACGAACATGTTATTTTAATCCAGAGGAAGGTTTGACTCCTGAGACAAGACTTTGTGTCCAAGTTCAGCACGGAAGATATATTGTCCCCCACCTTCAATAAATTTTGACTTCCGACTTTCCCCCCTTCCACCCTTTCACAACCCCATAGCTGTACTCTCGTGCATTATTGGTCTCCAAACAATTGGTGTTGTAAAATTCGTGAAAAGGGGAGGAAGAGGAACAGTATGAGGCGGTGTGTTGTCCAACAACAATATAGGTGTTGAGTTTACGACGTTGTTTACCCTCGCACAGACAATTTTCATTTTTCTCGTTTACTTCCTGATTCGAGAAGGAGAAAGTTTCCCCCGTAAAATAAATACAATAAAAAACAAAGCAGTTCAAAAGATAAGAAGCGGTTGTGCGCTACCGTCTTCTTCAAGAAAATAACGTTAATCCTCGGCAATAAAAGACAAATCCAAAATGTCTCCCCTTGACCATAATTTTACTTCGTACATCAAAAGTTCGGATATCGAAAGCAACATACTTTTTAACAAACAGCGGTTAAAAAAATAAAAATAAAAATTGTTGCCCACAGAAGATATGCTGTAGGCCTACACAAAGTTAAATTCCCGAATTCGGCAAAATGATCGAAGCAGCATCACTATAAAAAAAACATCGCTCTATCAACAGAGCGAGATTTAGCGACTGCGACGTAAAGCAAACGTAACGTATAGTGCTGAGCTTGCGCACATCGGAGGCGCTTAAACAAAATCCAATGTGCGCAAACTCATAACTATTATAGTCCTACTCCTACGCTACGTTTACGTTACGTTGCAATTGCTAAAACTCGCTACGTTACGTAACGATATGTGTACGGCGTACATTTTCCCTGGAACAACTTTTTTACAGTTGAAAATCAAATGCTCTATATAATATATGATGGAGACTGGAGACTATAGCTATAAAAAAATAAACACCAATAATTGAGGAGGGTTTTCCGTTTCCAATGGACCCAACTCCCCACCGATATTAGTATGTCACAAAATTAATAGGTTTATGAAGTGACTGACAACGACTCAACGAGGCAGTCTTGGTTGTTGTTTCCCATTGCTCAATATTAGCTGTTGATTTTATAGTCATCCATCCCCTCGTGTCCACCCATGTAACTGTACAGTATTGGAAAACGAAACAATAACAATCTGTTATAAAGAATATAAGAACATGTCTGTATTAATTGTGTGCTCGCGTACTGATCCAGTCTAATATTCATTTCGCAGAACGGCTAATTTCAAAATGCTAAAAACTAGAATTTTCTTATGCAGTATCTCATGAGGTTTAGTTTGAAACCAAATGCTGTATAAATTCAATATCAGATCAACGCTCAATCAGTATACAGCAAGTAGACTTCCGGGTTTTGGCACACTGCTGCTGCTTTGCATTTTCGATAACGCAAATCTCTATTATATGGATCCTAATTTAAATAATTGAACCCACCACCTGTTTTAAACGAACGAACCCTTCCGGACCGCGGTTATACGAATAAAATAAAAAACTTGTTTTATTCTACGACGTCTACAGCAATGTTCCTGCTGCTGTATGACAAGTTTTTCTTAAACTGAATTAGAGAAAATAGCGTATGAACGGGTACTGAGCCTGGTAACCCAGAGCACATTCAGACTGCACATAAAGATGCTGTGAACTGAATGGGAAACTTGGTTGCGGCGACATGTTCTGCATTTGGTATTAATTTTTACTGCGGGGGAAAGCATAGAAAGAAGGAATAAATGAACATCAGAACGGTAAAACATAGGCGGGCCAGACCGATCCGATGAAAACCAACGAATAGTACAGCACGGTATACACATCGCACTGTATAATAATACAGTAACATGCATGATTGCTGTATGTTCATTCAACTGCTACAGGATGGGTAGGATTACATTCGAAATTTTTAAACTAATAACTACATAATCACCTAAGCTGTATTGCAGACAAATTTCAAAATTAAAATTTTCATGTTTTTTTGGTGCGTTTGTCTACCGTATCGCCCCGCGATTTGATTTCGGAGACTACTTTGTCGTTACTACGTTATACTGAATGCCCATAATTTAAGGAACCGTAAATTATATTTTGTTATGCAACGAGTAACGACAAAGTAGTTTGCGAAATCAAATCTACCGCCATTTCGTGACCAAATCAGTTTTTCAGACAGCGGCCGGTTCCTGAGCTAAAAAATGGTTATTGCAAGCGCCCTCTATGATGCGAAAACACTTTATATAGGCTATACAGAGTGGCGAAAGATATTTGAAAATGCCATTTATTTTTGATCAAAAAATATTGTTGCTGAAATATGTTCAAAATATTTGCAAGTTGAGGACATTGACACATTCGCAGTTGCATGCTCTGTTGAATTCCAGCATAATACATCAGGGCAAAAAATTGTTTGCACGTGTACCGATTAACTTGTTTTCCCTTTTCGGCCTTTTGTACACCAAATGGAGTGTATGTTTTCAAATTCTGTGCTGAACAACAGTATGTCCACTTTGAAAGTTTTCCAAATTTTTGACATGTTTATTGTACAATATCCCCTCCTCGACCGCCGCCACAGTTCGTAACCAGCAGTGGCGGAAAAACTCTCCCTATCATAAAATAGAGATATAAACATCGAATTAAGCGGTATTTTGAATGTGTAGAGGAGGTTGGAAGGGCAGAATATTTTAAATTTATTTTACGAAGAATATGACATCAGAATGGTTGAACTCATCCTGAGAGGACGAAGATGACCAATCAGAAGACCAGATTTCAGATTCTTTGTAAAATTATTAAAAATTATCCCAGAAGCCAATTAATTTATATAGGCAATAACAGCAAGTAATCTTATTTATTTATTTATTTGTTATCTTCTTTTTAACAAATTTCAGAGTGTTATACCGCTTTAATTTTCTCCCATGCAGCAGAGACGGTCAATTTAGCTAGGGTCTTTACTGGTTCTACGTGCTGAATGTGACCGGAACGACGAAGCGGACTCTGTAAGAACCACACGGATCTCCGGCCAGCTCCACACACCCTTTTCGTAAATGTGGTATAAAATTCACTTGCCCATCAGCACGCCATCGTAAATCCACGCAGACCAACGTAAGCAAGCCTTTCCTTTCATTTTCTAAACAACATCCGCTTTTTTAAACAAATCAACATAGATACAAAAGTTCGTTGCAAAAAATGTTGCATGATAAACGACCTGATCAAACAAAACCATAGAGATCCGCTACCCCCCTCCCTGCTACTGGAAGATTTGGAAAGGTGTGGTCGCGCGTAATGTCAACTCTGCAGAAGGGCGTAGCACTTTCTCGTTATGAAACTACTGCGCTTACTTTCACGTTCCAGGCCCATAAATTTGATTCTAAATATTGGTATTGCATTTTGCTGGGGGGGGGGGACAAAAACTTTTTTTCCTATTTGACCTGACGCAAAGAGAGAGAGGTGATGCTCCTTCCAGTTTCAAAGAGGAAGGGGGAGATATTGAACGAAGGAAGGTGATGGAGAGAGAAAAATAATGCTCACAAAACTTTGACCCTTTGAAGCTTATAGGTTAGAGTTTCTGTCGTTCTAAAAGTACGATTCAAGCAAAACGTTCCCTGTGTCGAAGGATTTTGTCACGACGAACAGTAGCGGATTTAGGGGGAGGGGGGTCGAGGGATCCGCCCCCCCCCCCCCAAAGGGGTAAAAAATAGAGGAAAAAGAGAGAAAAAGGTAAAATTTGCTGTTATTTATTTATTTATTTTAATATGTGGCACACAAGGCTACCATCAACATTAAATTTATAAAGAGCTGTTGTAAGAGAAACGGCTACTGATTCGGCCCCCCCCCCCCAAAAAAAATATTTTTTTCTAAATCCGCTACTGACGACGATGTGACGAACGTAAGTTTTGGGCACGATATACCAGCCCGTTGTATGCTGTGTTTTTGGGTGTCGTTATTTTCTTCGAGCCCTAAAAGAGCAAACCTGTTTATTTTTGATATTTATCCAGCACTTTATTCAACCCCCTCACTTCGGTCGTTTTCTTTTCCCCCCTATTTTTACCTCCCCACTGCACTTACAATGAGGGAGGTCATTGGCCAATAACACTGTTACTTTTTTAAAAATTGTTAGGGAATCAAAACATCCCAAGGCCATTTTACATCTCTGCTATTTTTGGAACAAACAATTTTTCCAACCTGTTTGTGCAAAGAGGAGGCTGATGGAATTTCCTGGGGCCATGCAAGATGACATCGTGAAGCGAAATTTACAGGGGAAACTTATATCAGCTGGGCTGTAAACTGCTGAGCGTTCTTTTCATCACTTTCAACATTTTTCTTTATAATTTTTTTTTAACACAAACATTATTTTGCAAGAATTCCTTCAGTTATTACAAAATATAGTTATGAATTTATACGAGTAGTATATCATTTTTCCATAAACTTATTATATCCAGAGTTAATAGATAAATATATATATCTCTTATCTGAAAGTGGACATTGCACCCCACCAATGGACTCGCTATCTGTTTATGTTGATGAACGCTGGGCAAGCGTTAAGCCCATGAGGATACCTTGCGGCCAAGTCCCATCTTCCCACCGCGACCCTTCGGAATAAGCATTTGAAATGAGACGTGAATCGTTTGAAATGAGACACCTTATTAATCAAAAATGAAAGTTACTTCGGGCTTCTTACATCCTGTAGTTACTTAAAAAAATCTTTATTAATATTTTTGTCTGGGTTAGAAAAAATATTCGACTTCCAGGAAGTAAAAAAAATTTTGGCAGCGGTGGGATTCGAACCCACGCCTCCGAGGAGACTGGTGCCTTAAACCAGCGCCTTAGACCGCTCGGCCACGCTACCGTTCGAGAGTATTCCAGCGTAAAACCATCTTTGGATGAAAGTGATGATTTTGTTCGGGTTGAAATATTAATGAAGCCATTATTTTATCAAAGGATTATCTAAATTCTTTTCTGAAATACTCGTACGGTAATATTACTTATCCGAATGAAAGTTCGGATTCCTAGTAATGCGTCAAACGGGTATTTAGTCCATTTTTATAAAAATTCGAAATATGCTTTATAATTTCTGAAAAATTATTTATAAATTATAAAAAATAAATTATATTCATATTTTCGTAATAAAGTATTTATTTTATTCTGTATTTTCATTTTTTTAAGTGGAAGTAAAATATCTGGCAACACAATCGGCGTTTTTCTCACCGCTAAAAAAATCTGGCAACACATTTGTTGTGAATTTTGTGCCTTTGAGGAAAACACGATGGATGCCTTTCTAAGTAATTTTTTAAAGAAATTATTAGTATTTTATAATAATAATGAAGAAAAGCGGAATCCATATTTATTTTGTGATTGTTTATTTAATCATTGTTTAAACGATTAAATTTTAGGAAGAACGATGACGTGAATTTAATAATTACCGAAAAAAAAATTTCGTGTGCGTGGGAATTTTGACATTTCGGTGAATAGAAATAATATTGAATTTACAATGTCAGTGGAAGGATCCAAGTTAGAGGATAATTCGGAACTGATCGAACTAATTAAAAGGGCGATTAAAACGAGCGACATGAGATCCATGAATTTCAGAGAGAGTCTCTCCCTGTTCGAACAGCTGTTCCATCTCCTGGCCGATCCGCGATGGGAAATACGGGTGGAAGCCATTCAACTGGTCAGGGAGGTACTGCCCATCGTCACGGCGGAGGACGTGGACTCTTGCATGAAGATTGTTCTACCTAGGATCGTTCCCAACGTGGGAAGCAACAGGATCGCGATTCGCAAGAGCGTCATTCAGACCCTGCACGTCTGCATAAAGTACTCAAACGACGTGGAGGAGACTGTATTCAAGGCGATAGTGGCGTTCGGACTGGAGCATGGTGACCCCTCCGTCAGAAAGGAGATGATGGAGAGCCTGCCGATGCTGCTGTCCCCGGACTTGGCCAACGAGGATCTGTTGCCTCTCACCAAGTACCTGGTCTCAAGGATAGCGGGGGAAGAGAACGGGACGGAGGAGCCGGTTCTTATATCATTGAAGAGGATACACAACATTGTGGGAGAACAGCGGTTCCAGAAGTACCTGGAAAAGATGGACGTCGAGTCGGTGGAGAGTTACAACGGACTCTTGTCCACAGTCCTCCGCAGCGGCTCGAAGAATATACACGATGGAAGTGTCAAGTCGGAAACGTTCAAGTTCGGATTTCTAGACCCTTCGACGTTCAAGAAATTGAACAATTTCCAGGACTGGCGAATCAGAGCCCAAGGAGCCGAAGAGCTCAAAGTTGCTTTAAAAAACCTGAGCAACGCCCAACCCCTCGTCATCCACATGCAGGAGTTTTTGGAATTCTTGAGTTCTCTCTTGGACGATGTAAACTTCAAAATCACAACCGTGGCCTTGGAAGCTTACGAGATCTTGGTGCAAAACCTGGGCATTCACATTAAGCCATACATGAGCACAGTAGTCAAAGCAATCTCAAAAAATCTGGGAGAGAACAAAGTGGTTTTGAAATCTGACAACGTTCACGTTTTCTGCAGTCTCATGCAGGCAACGGATCCCTATAGTGTCGTGTCGTTACTTTTTGAAAACCTAAATCACAAGAATACTAGGATGAGGGAAGAGACAATCAACATCATAACGGCGGCCTTACTCACCTTCCCTCGTAACCAATTCGACATGGAAGAACTGTGTTGTCATATAGTGCCAATGTTAATCGATTCAAAGAGGAAAATCAGACACGCGGCCATGGAGTGTGTGGCCGTTCTTGCACAAGCACTAGGACCAACAAAACAGGGACTGATCATTGCCGAAACCGAAAATGCTTTTTCTAGAATGTCCAAGGATGGAATCCAGCAAAACAATAAAGAGCAGTTGCTAGATGCCCTGCACGCCAGGCTTTCGAGAAGACAGTTGCCTCATCTGAATGCGGACGGGCTAATCGAATACAGTGTCCAGATAACTCCTGGAAGCGGAAGACTGTCTGGGAGAATGCAGGCCTTGCCTCATGGTGCGGACGTTGACTGGATATTGGCGGGTTCGGGTTCCACTGGCTCGGCCAGATCTCGCAGCGAGGAAACTGATCTAGTAGGCAACGGCAAAGCTCATAGGAGCCCGTCATTAACGAGAAGGTAAATTTTAGAGACCTACTCTGCATGGGCACATTGAAAATTCGGTACAGTACAGTAGTGGTCTTATATGCAGTAATAATTTCCAACTCAAAAAACGTTACTGAAAAAGATCCATGCAGTGATTTGAACCAGTATCCCAGTAGCCGCAAGTCGTTCATCTAATTGCGCTACTGGCGACGGCATTAATTAATTTATTTTAGAAACCTATTACGTAACTTTTTTGGATACTATCGACTAAAATTGTTCATTTTCCTGTAATATTTTATCGCATTAATTATGTATGACATTGACAACAGTTCAGCGTGCTGTAATGTAAGTTGAGTGAAGCAACGCAAAATTTCCAATCAATAATATTCTCAGAAAGAACCATAGGCTATATTACGAAGACAGAATGAAATGCACATTTTCCTTTTTATAACAATGGTGTCAAAGTTTGTTTTAAATTTCTCTACAGGGTTCTTAGTCCTGGTAAGAGCCGAGCTCGATTGCCTTGGGAGGACGAAAATCATCAGAGAAGAGAATCCAGACGTCGGGAACGAACGCTGTCAGACATTCAACAATTTCACAAGGGTCTCAACAGTAGTCAGGTATGCAGTTCTCTTCAATTGTTTATTTATTTATTTTTTCATTACCTTCCCCTTTCTCCTTTTTTATTTTATTTGTAATTAATTAGGATAACGTGGTCGCTCTGCTTCCTTAGCAGCGCTCCACTTTACGATGATCGCTGTTTCGAATTACATCGGCACATCTAACGAACATGTACAGTAAAAATTGAACCAATAACGTGCAAGTAAAAAAAATCCCATATGATCTTATTTCCCCAGGAATCCGATAGCGGTGGAACCAGGCCCCTGTCGACGAACTCTGATAACGGATTACTCGTCAACCGAAAACAGGAATCCAGTGCAATTATTCAATCCAAGAAGTCACCAGGTAAGGTCTACTGGATATCAGTAATAACTGCAGCCGAGAGGGAAGGGAAGAAATGCCTGATAGCAATTAAAAAAAAGAGAATTATCCGTTCTTATTTGTTGCGCTGTTTTTGTCCCACGTCTTTCTATTGGCCCGGGGTATAAGTTGGTCTAATGAAAAATAGTTTCTTAATAAAGCACTTTTATAACGAAATTGCATTAAATTGAATATGAAATAAATCCGCTTTAAATTACCCTGTGTATTAAAAAAATTACAGTAGCTCTTAATTTTGTACTTTGGTAGTATCCTCGTAAAAATGTTCTTCGTCAGGAACCTGGTCGGCGGCTTTGGAATTTTGACCGACAAATTAGAAAGAAAAATCAGCAACCGATGCTGCAACATGCTTGCAATTATTGTCCTGGGCTCTTATGTGGGCTGCGCAAAAATTCTCACTGAGTATTTCGTTTCTAACGAGTAAGTGCTCGTGACTTCAAAACCAGGGCACTCGCAAATATTCAACAATAATTTTAAAATAGCGGTACTGCTTTGAAGGACATGATATAATCTTGACTAGAGGTTTGCGCTGTGCAGAAGCGTGATTTTATCGATGCGAACCACCCACGTTATAATTCCTTTCTTATACCGTGACAGTTATTTTACGTTTCCAGAGGTTTAAATCAATTTTTGTGCGCAATCATTGACGGATAATTAAGTCTTTGATTGTTATTATTGCACCGTGGATTCGAATGTGGGAGGGGATGATTGTGGGGGTATGATCGATAGCGGTGCTTCGCAATTCGGGGTGTAACCTCCCCTCCTCTCCCTCTCTCTTTTTGTGGATACCTGTGGTGATCCATCATAATTTTCGTTGTATGAGTTACCCGGGAAACCGCGCAATATACACCGTGCCATTTTTCAAAAATAATCAAGGTCAAGATAACTTGGCTGTTTCTTCTTGGCCGAGAGTCATGAGAATTGGATGCACGCAATTTTTATCTCACGTACGATGATATGATGAAAAAAAAATTGCTTATTTAGTTGATGAAAATGCATTGATACCTTATGGATTTTTTTGATGTTGAAACTGAGAATTATGTCCGATATGGAAAATCGCCAAACGCAATTCAGCGCGTGGGGGGTTTAATTAATTAGCTTCCGTATTCTTGGTTTCATTCATACTCCGTATTTGCGAACGTTCGTGTTTGCTTCTCGAGCCGTCAGCCGAAGATTCACTCTGAAATGTAGAAATTCGGAAACTGCGAGCCTAGGCACCTCGACCCTGGTGATTATGATTCCGTAATTGCAGAGTGGTGAAACTCAGGTCACTTATTTACGAAACGGTTGAAGAATTTGTTAGTGTGTAGCTCTAACTGGGAGGTCGAGAGATTTCCGTCCCCACGGATGCGCTGTTTCCATTCCTGCATCGGAAAGCAAAAGGATAACCTCGATTTCTCGTGTTTAGCGAATTCATAATGAACGTAAACAGTGTAAAAGATCCTATAGGATTCGACAGCCAGACTCATCTACTAAAATAACCCTTTCACGTGTGAAAAACCGTGGACAGTCATCGGACTTCGAGCTTGAAAACTCTACAGTCCCCTTTGCATGGTTTGGGTCATAGTTCCAGCGATATGAAGTACGGAGTATTAATCGAATCGAAAAATGATTGCTCGACTAATCTATATTGTCAATCACGGATAGTAGTGCGCGGAGTGTTTTGCAAGCGTTTTGCAGCGTTATTTCTCTCCGACACAAAGGG
>JAQFYH010001225.1:0-10075 GCA_034694405.1 Scolopendrellopsis subnuda
CTTCTCTAACTGGGGTATAGTTCCAATATACGAACCTTACCACCTGGTAAAACCAGTCTCAGAAATTCCCCCTTTAAAGCTGCTTAGTCCAACTTATGATCGATTAATTCCGCTTTATATCGATATTACAGTTTCGATTCGTGACACAGTGAGAACGCAACGCACGCGTCTCTCTATCGACATGAGACGGTGATAGTGATTATCGATTTTTATAGGTTTTGTGGTTACACGAAACCCCGAGTGGACTATGCACCTTTAAAGTAGATAGAAACACTTGCAATGTTACGGTATAGGAACTTTTTTTTTTGATGAATTCAATTTGGATGAAATTTAACACAGAGTTAGATAGATATATTATGATGTTAAATATGAAATTTCAGAATTTTTCACCGTTGGGATTAGGAGAAAAAAACCACGTGAACATAGCGGTTTTGATCAAAAACGCCATGTTCACGTGGCAATATCTTTTGTTTCCGATGGTGAAAAATTCTGAAATTTTATATATCTCTCTATATTACTGTGTTAAATTTGATCCAAATTGAATTTGTTAAAAAAAAGTTCCTATAGCCTACCTTATCATTGTATGTGCTGTTTGCATCTACCTTAAGCCATGGTATAATCTACGTAGAGCAGCAGATAGAGCTACTACCCTTTTAATTTTTTTCGTACTAAAGAGGGCGAAGCTGTTCAACAGCCAGTAGTTCAAGACGCCACCGCTGTTTGATCAACTGATTGGTCACGAATTGGTAGATTTAAATTCGCAAACAACTTGCCGCTACCACGTTGCAGCATCATGTAAACAATCAACCTTCCACCATTTCGTGACCAATCAGTCGAGGCGGCGTTTTGAACTACTGGCAGTTGAACAGCGTCGTCCTCTCTGGTGCGAAAAAGTAGATTTTCCGTAACATGCTTTCTATCTAATTCACAATAAAACAAGGAAAAAGTGTAAATTACGTTTTAGTTGTTTTACAAAAACCCCGAAGGGTGCAATAAGATATCTTAAATGTAGCAAATTCAGCAATATCGAATCTGTTTACTTCCCAATTTAATGATTTGTTTATCACTGAAAATCGAGGGATTTTGAAACTGATTTTCGAAAAGAAGAAAAAAAAATCTGTTTATATCGCAGAACGTTATGTATAAGGTCGTATCTGAGCAGCAAAATAAGATTTTATTGTCACAGTAAATGGGCAAAGTATGTTCTGGCCGTATATAAATCGTATCACCAACTTCAGTAATTTAACGACAGCGTTAGAACCGATTCTGCTTCTCTGTATTATAGCGAAATGAGATAATTTATACATTATTTAGAAGAAAAAAATTTCTTTCACACAATTTTAAAATATATAAAGAGTTGGACGGTATATGGAAAGTTTTGATAACTGTATGTAAAGCACCATTACGTTTCGAATGTAAATTGAAGGGAGATTAGACTTACGGTACAATTACCAGAGTTAATAGATATAATATGGTTCGTTCACTCGAAATATATATATTTAATGCTACCACTTTGCCTAAGGACCACAGTGGACGGCAGATGGAGACACCGATAACCTTTCTAGATTGATCAGTGTCTCATAATGGAAAACGTTTCTTGTAGTTACCAGAAGGCATCCCAGGTGGAGGCACATATTCTGTCTTGCAGCTACAGACCCCACACCTGTAATGTTTAATGGAGGAAGTGTTTTCGGATCTCTCGTAATTGCAGCACTCCATGTATAGTGGCCATGTAAAGCCACTATACTCCATGATCGCAAAATACGTTCTTTCACTTAAAAAAAAAAAAACTATTTTCGTTATTTTTGAGGTTTTTTGCCCTAAAACCCGAAGTACATCCCGGGACGTAACACGAGGGTATCGTGACGATATGTTTCGATTATGGGGCATGCTGTGAGCAGTTCGAAAGGTAGGGAGTGTCGCCCTCCCGTGAAAAAGTCTGTCCCCGGCGGCGACAGCGTGGTGAGTGCGCCAACCATATACGGAGTAGTATCTATCAACTCTGGGAATACTGTAGGTTATAGGAATTCTGTAACATAAGATCCTCAAATCTGAAATACCCCGACTTGCCGAATATACTCTTCGAGTGGACAGTTAACCCAGAAAGGAATAGAGATTTTTGGTCACAATTGATGTGGTATCGATATACAGCAATACAGTGCAATCTCGCCCATTTGAATACGACATAATCGATAAGTGTATCTGTTGTGAGCACAGATGAGATGACTGAAATGTATTGATAAAAATACTTCGGCCATCTACTCGTAATCAAAAGGAGGATGCATAGTACCTTTTATCCTCTAGTCTAAAAATATCATATTCAAATGCAATTATATAATTATTTATGCATCATTTTAAGAGCTATTTATAATCTAAGAGTTATAAAAAAGAGGACTTTGCATTTTATATTTAACGATGACTTGAATTTTGTTCCTATCTCGACGTCCACGATTATTAATTAGGCTACATCAGAGTTTTCACTGCTGCTTCGACAGAGTATTACTCAGCATAAATTCTGATTCAATTAAATCGCAGTGATTGATTGTGCGGTTCGAATTTAGTTAGAAACGAAAGAAGTTCAAGACTGCAGGGAATATAAACGAGAGCGGTTTATAAAGAGTGGGTGTGTGTGTGTGATACACGAGAATAAACGCGCTCTTTTCCGAGACATTCTCGTACGGCAGTTTAATTTTGGATATAATAAGATAATAAAATGCGTGATCAATAAAAAAATATCTTGATTCTTTTAAAAACTGTCAAAAATTTGAGAAGAAGAAGATAACTCGCGGGAAATGAGTGGGTCGATGCGAAGAAGAAAGTTGTGTTTTGAATTATGCAAAATCAGTGCTATAAACTGCAAATGAGCACTGAGCAGGTAGGACAACAGATTGTAAGGGACGATATTAATTCCATAATCCATACTTACATCCTAAAAAAAATGGCGGCACTCTGCCATTTCCCCGGCTGTTTTAACTACACTGAACCCACTTAGTGGGTTCAGTATATAGTGCGCCATCCTCTTCCTTGGTCACTGACCCCAAACGGTTGACGAGTCCGAGGTATCGGCAAAGGCCTCTCGTATTCGGCACTGCACAAAAACAACGAATGAATCTGCATTCGCAGTATTTTTATTTAGCGCAGCCTGATGTGCACCCAGATAAACGTACACGCGTTTATAAAATAAAACTATGAGGTTTAAAATTCACAAGTATACAGTAAAAATAAATACGCGGGTAAAATGTATGCGCTCGCGTGTATACAATGCTTTCTTTATTTGTATAGCAATCAGCAGAGTTTCATAATATAAGGAGCCAATAATATTATTTTAATTTCGCTATTATATGTTTCCAATTGCAAGCTCATTTTCATCTCATTGCTCTTGGTTTAGTCAATAACCCCCCTTTCTTTTTAGCCCCTGGGCGCCCTGGGACCAAGAGATTTTATTTATTCTTGAAACAATCACGAGTCGTGAGCTCATTAGACAAAATTCTCTGACGCATAGCCTGCAGCTGGTCTTGGTCGTGTTTATATAATAATTCTGCCTTTGTGTGAGCGTGGGCTTTCATTTGCACGTTCCTTTGTTTTTGACTCGTGTTGTTCTAGGCGCATGTCAGTCGAATGCGGAATATTTAATGAAGACTTTATCTGTCTCCGGTAAAACCTTTATATAGATCTCCACCGAAATGAGTTTAGCATACATTCCGAATTTTTCTTTTCCTTCGAAACGTGGTCGATTCACTCTCCCGACCCCATATGTGAGTGAATAAGCGTTGCCTCTTGTCTCTGTAACTAAGTTACATTAAAGAATTTACATAATATGACTTTAAGTAAGCTGAAAATATAAATTGGCATGTCCATCTCCCGCTCACGTTTGGTTTCGCTTCTTATTTTGTTGCGTGTGACATTGTCGATCTATGACTAATATTATGTGACATTGCCATTATACAATATGAATATCGATTGGCACGAAGGTTGCTGGGGAAAAAGTAGGCCTACAGCAATAATAATATTTTGTACCTTCTCAATTTCGTCTGCCCACTTCATTTTTTTCCCTTGGGTTACTTTGTCGAGGTTTACTTCCTATGCAGCAGTTTTTCGAAACTTTGGTTTATGGTAAATTTTTAAAAATTTACCATACTATAATGTAGGACTATCATACAGACTACTGTTAGCGAGATCGCTTCGTGGCATAGACCACTTGATTCCCATTTAGCCTGCGCAGATTTACCTGAAGACATAGGTTGTCGAATGGATATTGGGACATTTTACGAAATTACGCTGTTCAGGGATAATAGTTATGTGCGAGGGTAGTAGTTGTACCAGAAGGTTCCGTTTCCCATTTCTCCTTAAATTTTCCGAGTCGGGGCATTTATATACGAAGTAATGAATTTCGACAAATCTTCAATTTCACGAAACATCAACATTACATTATATTTCTGATGACCATATAGTAGCCAAACTGTTTCAATTAAATTATTTATTTATTTACGTCAAGTCGTTACTGTTTATACTTCCCAAGTACTTTGCAATTAAAACTTTCCGCAGCTCCCTCGTACATGATACAGAAACGATTATACGCGATCAAGAAAATAATGCGACTGTTACTCGCAAGGGGGACATTTTCTCATATTGCTGGTTGTAATGCTGGAAGCTTAAAACAATCTCTTTAAATTTTATACGCGTGAACACCCCCCAGTTGTTGCGAAGAATCATTAATCTCAATTTTCAAAATGTTTTTCCATCTAGAAAGAAGCGAAAGAAAGAAAAACAAGTTTAATTTCAAGCACCAATTTAGAATTGTTAAGTTATTCTGATTACGCATGCATATTCGGAAAATATATGAATTATAACGAAGACGGTATTGTCAGAATTGGCTACATCAATTCAACTATCAAGAAACACCATCTTTCAATCGATGATAAAGGCCCTTACACACGACACATTTTTGTCACACTTTTACGAGTGGCGTGCGCACTTTTACGAAAAATGCGGGCAAACAAAAAATAACTGCGGGCGCACAGGTCTAAATCTCAAATATTCATTAAAATCAAACAGTATAACACAAAAGATTGACAATATGCAACAATCTAATGATACTTGCTGTGCTTGCTGACATGCAAAAAGTGTGGCCACAAAAATCTCTCGTGTGCAGGCGCCTTAAACCGAAGAACCCGTCGATAACGGTACTTTAACAAGCACCGAATATAAACAATTTTCTCGCCTTACCTTTTTATTCTTGTTATTCATACACGGCAATTTATATTTCGTTGCTTCCAAAGCATCAGGATTCGGTTTCGAGGCTATGGTTCCGCGGTACCAACATAATAATCCGTTTATAAAGGAACCTGCTGCTGCAACAAATGCCAGATAATCTGGTTTGTTTTAAACCGTGTGACTCGGACAGTCTTGTACCTTCTCTGCGTAGGGTTTTGTCACGCAATTTCCAGAGTGAAGCCCCGGGGCCATGATGTAGCTATCCTGTCATACTGAATTCCGTGCAGGTCACGTTTGCTTCATTTGTCTAGCCGTGAGTTATCTGAGTATAATGTCCTTAGAAAATATTATGTAACTAATAGGCAATATATAACCATCATACACTTTCCTTTAATAATAAAAGGCCTGGTAGATTTTTTTTTTACGAAAAAGATATCGGTTATTATATTCCGCAATAAAGTAATGTACGAAAGCAAAATATATTAAGAAAAAAAAACTTTAATATTATACATATGGCTCCTCTTCTCCCTTTACACCATTATTTTTATGTTATGCCTAGACTTCCTTATAAAGTATAAACATTCGTTGTATACTTCATATAAAAAGTTATTGTGTACCAATACGGTATCTTCCGTTTATTTTGGATTATACGCAGCATAATCTATGGATATCTGGAAGGATTTTTTTTTATCATTAAAGAATTATATAGGGTTTAACTTTTTATTTATAAATATATTTTGTATTAATTCAAGAATTTTCTAAGATTGTTTTTATACCGGGGTATTTCATGATATCACTGCGATGCCATATAATAAACCTTTATCAAGTCATTATATGTCATAAGATTTAAAAAAAAAAACATAAGCACATAGCATATAATAGCAAAGTAAATTGTGGTATTACTCCGAATAATCTTAGATTAATTTCAAGAAAAATATTACAGACGTTGTACACAATTTATGGCCATGTATAGTCACAGTATTATGCACTCCAACTTTACTGTTGGAGTAAATTAAAACTTACACATTGTATGCCTGTACACTATAGTTTGCATCATGCAATAATATACAGCTTTAGGCAGTATAATGCCATTATATGCTTTAATAGCCTCTTGTATACTCACAAAGCATAATAAAATTAAATCGTCACTATTTAAATTATCATTTACTTAAATCTTTCACACCTTGGATAGCGAGGTATGTTTATACTCCAAAAAAAAATGTGAAAACACTGTACTCACATAAGTGTTGTAATGACCTACCAAAATTCGATATAATACAGACGGGTCCGATATATCGCTATAATACGGGGTACTCTGTTCTCTCAGGCTCATAGATGGGCTATATCACCATATGGAGCAGAAAATACAGCTCCCCAGCACAGCTTATAGACCATTTTATCAGTACCTAGAATCACCATAAATGTTTTTTTTTTCTTTTTAATTAACGCTTTTAACCAATATTCGTTCACGATAAGGTGCAATGTACAAAGATAAGCGTGGACTGTAAATTATATGAAGACCCCAGCCTATACAAAATTATGATTTATATATTATTTAAATTTATGTTTAAAATGGGATTATCTCGAGTTCCCTGGAGTAAATTATATTTAAAAAAGCCGGCGTGTGCAATATTCACAATTTTTTTTTTTATCTATTCATGTTTTTTTTTCTATAATTATTATGCATGCCCGCCGTAACGCCCAATTTTGAACGAACCCCACCTATTAACTTGTTTCGCAACTTTAAATAATACTCTTTCTTAATATTTATCACACATATTCATCTACACTAGGTGAGTAATTTTTCTCTTTTGGAGTTACCAGGGGTTTATAACACGGACTATAATACAGTTTTCTCATCTACTTCATTATCTTAGCAGAACTATCTACTGAATTTTTCTCCCTTCTGAAAGAATGAAAAGGAAAATGCCTTTCTTTGTCTCTTTTTTTATTCCTTTGAAATCATATTCTTGGGCATAGTTATTAATGAGCAGACTCGTGTCAAGTTGCCTTAATAAATTTTCTCGCATCATTCTTTTATGAAATCTATAAAAAAAAAAAATAACTCGCATCATTTAGTAACGGCTTATCGATATTTCGAAAATCGAGAACAAAAGCTAATTGATTGACAAAGTATCAATTTGACTTCGAATAATAAAATGGCATGATTATCTTTAATAAAGTTTAATTGCCTTATACTGCATACGTTGACGTATCGATTTTTTTTATCAAGGAAGATTTTATCGATGCTTACGAGGTATATCGTGGGGTAGTTAGTGGCTACTGACTATACAGGTAACCTCTTACGTGTAGCCTCCGTTCTCTATTTGGCTATGCAGCGGGAAGTTACCGGAGTAGGTTCAAATTAGAACGACATAGCGCGCGTCTAACGAGTCGACTGTTTCTACGAAAAAAAGCGATACGATTTACCCTATTTCTGAATCGGCAGAGGTTCAAATCCCAGCACTCTGAAAATACAAGTCTCGTGCTTACATCAGCCACTGAATTTTGGTTGAGACTGATTTAATAAATAAACAAAGTTTCTTTCGATTTAAAACCGTATAAATCGATTATCTAAAACTCTGCAATTTATATCGATGTTTTTAATAAACGAGCAATGCACGGTACTATACATTTTCTAATCGTTCCCAAGAATCTTTGGCTAAAGCTGTAACCACATTCCTCAAGTCTGCACGCTATGTATCACCAAACATCAGAATAAAATGGAGCTATATACGTTCAAGAGGAGCAGCACCCGATTAAAATTAACTGCTTGTTTTTGCATCAAAAGGCAAGAGAGAAATGATAGCAGCATTAGGAAACAATTTCTGTTAATTAAGGGGGAGAATTTATAGATAAATTGCTCATCCTTAGATGTGTTTTGTGTACACGACGAGCCCATCCATGTGTCTTTGGAAGCTGAGAGAAGGGGAATCGTATTCTTTATTCCAACATTATACAATATATCATTGTGGAATAAATGTGTTTACGTTTAACTAAATTATCTCGTTTCCCTTGGAATTGCTGTGGTAGGGCAGCAGCAGGGATTTTTTTTCTTCTTCTTCGTCTTCTAACAACTCGGGAATTAAATAAACTAATCGAAAAAATAATATCTAAGCCAACTCTTCACGCCTTCGATACAAGAACGCATTATATCAAAGACCCTCTTGATTTTCGCTGCTTCAGATTTGAAATTAATCGACCTGTTACCTTTTACTGTAAAGCACATACGTCAGAAGCCCATAATTAGTTTATGCATTTCGTGCATGATCAGCAGCATTTACAAGTTCCCTTTGACAATTTGTTTCAGTTTATTTTCGAGAGAGAATGCTTGAAATGCACTTTGTTAGGGGTGACACACCCCCAAATTCTTCTCCTGCGTGTTCCAAGTTACCCACTCTATAAAATTTAATATAGATCTTGTAATTTTGTTGGAAAAATCCCGAAAAACTTCGCCATCCCCTTATTAAAATTCAAAATAAGCCACTGCACGGTGTCCAAATACGAACCGAAGTGGCGGGTTTGAACCCAGATCGTTGGAGACGAGCACGCGCGGAGATTCCATAAAAATGTAAACAAAAGAAATCACATAAGTTTTAGGGCTTCAGTTCAGTGTTTCTCTAGTGCTTCCCTGCAAATCCCCGCAAATAAACCGCGTATGCTACCGATTTCATTCCGGAGATTCCGCGTATTTTTAAACCCAGTGCCCCTTTCCTTCCCATTAAAATATTAGCAGAGTGGCTCTAACACGTAAAATTTTTTACATAGATTAATTTATTTTATCTTTTACATTAGCTACCATTGGGATGCTCAATGCATTCCCAGGTAAGCTATTTTTTCCCTCCCTTCCTCGTTTAGCATTGGAGTTACGACGCTCTCACTTAAACTTTTGTTTACATCATAATGCGTAGTAGGCGTACACTCCACTAACAGCTTTCAGCAGCCGGCGTGACTCAGAAACATAAGTTTTTTCCTAGAAGCGTGTGAGAATAGAATCAAAACTCGTGTGTGAAGTTTTATTTTAGAACTTGAATAATATCTCGCTCTTTACGGACTATTTTACGATTCATTTTTGCAAAAGGATCCTCGTTTCCCGCCTCACTGCAAAGGTAAGTTGCAGAATGATAGATCAGTTATTAGCTCTTGAGTTAGCTATAATTACACGTGCACGTAAATAATGCATCGTTTGTTTCTCAGCTCGCAAGTGAGGGTGGTTTTAAAAATGGAAAGGCTGCGATTCAGCTGCAATAACGAATTTAGTCTCTTTTTACCTACCATTACGTTTACGGTTGCGTGGTATCTGGTATGCAGATTTCTAAATCATAATCTGTGAATATGCGATTATTTAAATTGTCGGCTTTCTTCGAAAGTATGAGGATTTAGTGTACAGGATTTAGTGTGTAATATATTTTTGAATTTTGACCGAATGATTGGGTAGCATATCGCTGCAAAGCAAATCCCGCGTCAATCGTCCTTTCGCAGATCGAACGACAATAAAGGTGGAACGCTCATTTATATGCGGGTGAGGTGGGGGAGGGGTATAATTAGTCTACTTCATTGCATGGTTTCATTGCAAAAAAAAAATTCTCACGATTATGTATGAGCTAAGACAGACTGTAGTTATATTAAACAGACTCCGAACCGGGTTCACTAGATACGCAGATTCCGAATACGCTATTATTTTGGGAATGTGTGAAAATCTGGGAAGTCTCTGGATCAGCGGTTCTCAACCTTTTTTTGCAGTGTACCACTTCAGGCTTCCAGACGATTTTCGGGTACCACCCAGTGACGGATTCTGAACATTTTTATGGACGGGGGGGGGAGCAATAAATTCTATTGAAAGTCACACAAGGGAGAAAGG
>JAQFYH010001226.1:0-10073 GCA_034694405.1 Scolopendrellopsis subnuda
TGGCCTTGTGCACCAATCCTCCATTGATACCACTATGACAAGCGCGATTGCTGTATCAATGGAGGATTGATGCACAATTGGCCTGAATACAGAATAAAAATGGCGGATGCCTGCCAAGCTACATCGCAATGCCGCTTTTGTTTGCTAGTCCTGATGTTATATGGTTTTAGGTTCAATTCACTTTCTAGATTACAAAACATGCCGTAGTAGAAGCTATAGAATCTGCAGGTTCACCCTATAGAAACTACCGTATTTCCGTTCAGAATTCGAGTCCAGATGCTCGAGTTTTTATGAGTATTTTTCCAACTGACCTATTGTTGGTTATTTATGGTTATGAATCGTTGATTTGTTGCTAATTGCTGTCCGTGGGCAGCAGGTTATTTTTGCGCACGTCTATACGTCGTCCTGTTATTTCCAGTTCGCGCGGGAATCGTGACACTTTTGCGTGTAAAATTATCGATTTCGATCCGGCAGGGAATTCTTACAACAACCGAACGTGATTTAGTACCAAAGTCCGCGAAAAAAAAAACCAAAAAAAAAACCCATACGACGAGAGAAACCAGAGAAAAGAAACCCAAAACATTAAATAATTTAAAAAAAAAATAAATAAACTCTGATGTCAACAGAAGCTAAAAATATATAATTTGGAATCTTTTGGGGTTTTTTTTTTTCAGTCTGTATCTTGCATGACATTTTTCAAGATCATGAGAACTTAAAAGATCTTTTTAAAAACCAAATAGAAGGATGTTGTCGCCATCCCAGGGTTTTTAAAGAAGAAACTGAAGAGGAGTTTTCGGAAATCCGGACCCATGCCAAGTCTATATTTGTTCCATTTTTCGACAATATATTAAAATCGGAATCGAAAACCCGCAATCCAAAAGACTAAACTCGAAATGTTCGAATTTCGTACAAAACCAATACGGTTTTGAAACTTATCCGAATTCCGTATTAGATAGAAGTTAATCCTGGAATGATATTACGAAAAAATATATTAATAAGCCTAATGCCCGAAATAAATACGGCACTTTTAGGCAACACCCCACCATCACAGCATTTCTCATACACGAGCGAAACGGTGGCTAGTTTTCCACATCGGGATTGCCCTGGCAAGGCTGACAAACCTTCCTCTCCCCTCCGTTTCTGCAAATGGGATAGACCCGGGAACCTCTTCTACACTCTTGCGTTCTTTCACAGCGATAGAAGGGCTTTCCTGGTTTTAAAAGTGTTAAAACTGCGTCTCATTCTATCAGAAAAAAATTCTAAAAAATAGAAGGAAGTCTGCGGGAAAAAAAAAAAAAACACACGCCATGATTAAAGTGTAAGTGCTCAATTTTCGGGCACCGAATATAAAAAATTGTCCCCGTCTGATGTGGGAAGTCGCAGGTAAGGTTAAAACTTTGATTTCAAAAATAGGCGTTGGTTTCTATATTGAGCCGAAAAATATTGCTTTTCTTGCAACAATTTGAAACTAAATTACTGGTTTTAACTGATGCGCTCTTCAAGTTGATGAATAATTTGGGGGAAAACAACTACGGGAGCAAATCAAAACAACTTTTGTTTTGCAAAAAAATCTGGTAATTTGGGAAAATCGGGGTAAAAGAATCGGGAAGCCAAAAATTCGAAACTTATGTTGTATCTTATAACGTTCTTTTTATAAAGTTTTATTCAGGGTTTTTTTTTTTTTCAAAACTTGCAGTTTAAAAATGTAAGTGGTAGGCGAGTAGACTACTCCCTGACGTCACACTTCCTGTCACAGCCTCCTCCTCCTCCTCCTCCTTCCATCATTACGTGGTTAGTCGAATTCCGAGTGAAGGTCACTTACTCCTGACCCGGGGAAGGTGAGGTTATAACAGAGATTGTTTTGAAGAAGTTTATTTATCTTTGCAAGAGGTACCAACAGCTATTTACCAGACACCCCATTTTCACTGATGTTTTCGATATGTAGTCGCGGACAAAGTTATGAGAGAGAGATTCCTTCACATATTGCTACTTACTTGTCTCTTATCTTTAGCGCTCTTGTCTGCTCAGTTCGTAGTGCGCACTTTTGTACAGGTTGCGTTACTGTGGTCTATAGCGTTGAGCGCTTTTTTTTATATAACAAACTTTCCACAACTGAACATTCGTACTTTCCCGGGATTCGAACCCTGTATCCGGAAAGCCGCAAATTCCTTCCGTCAGTCGTGTTTATTTCGGTGTGTTTTAGTGTTTATTGTGTCTTTTTAAAAGCGGAAAACCGGGTGTTGACGGAAATGCAGCCAATGCGCTTCTTTTCTTTTGCTGCTACATGTCGCGACGAAGATTCGGAAAATTATTTCAAATCCGAAAACAACCCGGGCACTTTCCCCCCGAACTTTCCTGTCTGAGTCATTGTGCGCCACTTCAAAAAATTGGTTTGAAGGAAGGTTGTCTATTTTTAGATCAGGGTAGGTAGACGGGGAGGAGGGGGGTAAAAATGGAAAAAAAAAGTCTTTTTCTGGGAAAATGATAATGGGGAAATGTTTACTGATAGGAAAGCAAAAGTTTGTAATCTTTTTTTTTGGGCGTGTGCTTGTGCAATACTCTTTTGAAAATTCGTCGAGGAATTTTCCGTATATGGTTAAAAAATTACACTTTTTCAAGATTATCCTTCGGTGGACTTCGCAGGAGACTTCATGGGATTTCTGTTTTGGCAACTCTTGGCCAAGAACAACCCCTTCCAACTCAAAACGAAAATAAATTGCTGGATTATAACTTGTTTCAAGTGGCTGGGAGGAGAAGTAACCAATGTCGCCGTATTGTTCCCAAGATCCCAGACTGCGGGCCATTGACAAGGCAGACAGTCTGCAGAAACCAGTGAAGAGGAAATACCTTTTGCTGCACCAGAAAAAGCACGAGGGGCCATAGTTTGCTCGTTTCGCCAATTTCGAAAGAACATCTTCTATATAACATCTTCTGGTGATTAATGAATAAATCTGGTGATTACAATTAGCTCTATAAACCAGTCACCCCAGTGCCCAACTTTAATACTGCAAGGTCGTTTTTCATATCTATATTATTTATAACTTACAGATAGTAGCTTTTTTTAAAAAAATTATCCCGTCAAAATATAGATTGAAGCAAAAATAGTTTTCTATAATTTACTTTTTTTTGCACCAGTGCCATCTGTCAAACCGTCAAAAAATACTCTATAATTTTTTATAGACAGGTGGGTGACGGGTCTTCCAGGAAGGAGAGAAAAAAATAGGAGAGAGAAAAGGGGGAGAAAGAATTTGAACGTCCCTGAACCTTAAACTTGATTTTTTTTTTCATTTCGTCCTCGAAAAAAATCCATGCTTATAATTCCCACCCCTGGGCCAGTAATTTGTTCTTGTAATAATTAATAACCTTGCTCGTATGCTAATACACGAGTTCTTAAACGGATGACGTCACGTGCAACAGGTAAATGTTTTGACGTCACAGGTGACGCGTGTTACAATAAGTAGAGTAGCATTTTATTTTATCTTCTGTTGGCACCTGTTGATGAAAAAAAATATATAGCGGAATTGAACTGTTTTAAAAACTGTATAAATATACATGTATAGGTGCAGTTATTTGGAATTACCAGTTAATTTCTACAAATTCCTTTGCCTCACAACCACTCCCGACCTTTTTTTCTGCAGTTGTAAGCGAAAAGGAGCTTGTAAAATCGTCTGTATAAGAATGCGAGACTTTTTAGATATTAATTTTTCTTTGGTTACGTTGCACTCTGCATTCAACTTGCGCAAAGAAAATTCGTAGCCTAATCTTAGACGTTAATCCAGTAGAAAACCTACTGGCGAAACAAGAAGTGATAGCCGTCAACGATTGGCAAGTTCTGTGACTTCAGAATGATCACTAAACAACTTGGCAGTGGTTGACATGTTGCCTGCGTCCTTTTCTGCTGAAACTCAGTTTGTTACTGGACTTCTTCAGTCTTCACAAAAGAAAACCCTTTTGCGTTTCGTACTTGGTAGGGTTGTGCGAATAGTAAATTTTCATTCAAATCGAATACGAATCGAATAGTAAACTTTCGAATCGAATCGAATATTCCAATCCATTCGAATATTCGAAAACGATCGAATACTGTAAATTTAGGATAGTTTTAGTCAGGTAATTGGACGCTATGGCAAAACTACCCGATATTGTGGCTGTCTATGCAGAATATTATGAAGCATGCCGTATCTGATCTGTTTACTATTCAACTTCTTTGTGCAAACTAGTTGCGATAATTGCACGAAAATCACAACTCCGAATGCCCGGTTCCATAGAAAACTGTACTGCATTTACTTCCTTTATGGTGGCTACATAATTTACAGTAGTATTCTCCTCACAGATCACTAAAGTAAAATGTCAGTTAACTGTTTCGGGACGAGTTGACGAGAAAGTCCTTAGCATTACTGCGCACATAAATACATGGTTTTATATTTTTTTTTATGATTACAGGCGTATTTACTTGACGGCATATCCCGTTGGAACGATCTGCGCGCGGAACAGTCCCTGGATACGCCATCGTCGAATATCCGGTGTTTTGACAAACAACTTTGCAGCCAGGTGAATAGGCTGAGCCAGAAAGTTCTGCAAAAGGTCGTCTTCCCGCACATCCGTTCGCCCTTGAAGTGTTCAGGAGAGCTTCTGGGGGTCGATTATCTCATGATGCAGACGGACCAGCCCCTGACTAATGTCGCCGAAGATCTGGATAGGCTCATCGACGAAGGTTTTGATGATGTTTCCGCCATCGATACAACAACCCTTCCGGATAATCTGGATCAAGAGGTCGATCAAACAGCTTTTTCGCCACAGGAAACTGGATTTGAGGTAACTAGTCATTTAGAGAGGAAGGGAACAACTACCAATCATTGAATACTTGGAGAAAATTGGTACGATATTCGTGATTTTCGAACCTCTAATTAAAAAGAGCCACTTCTTTTTCACCGCAGTATTTTATAAGCTTACATCGTCGTCACTCGTCATATGCATGAAAATGTCCTTTGCAGAAATTATTAAAATCAGTAAAATGTTACGTACTATACCCCACCCCTGTTCTAGACAATGCTTATTAATGTGATCTGTTAAATCATACCACGTTTCCTCAACTCAGTAGTGCAACTTAGAAAAATGACCCCTGTGCCAGGTTATTTTATTTTGTCACGACTTAACTGTTGGCTGTCCAGCGTCTTGTTTCCAAAAGGGTAATTTAAACTCTATCATTGTTTCAGACAGTTATAAATAAATTTCTTCATTACAAAAAAGCCACTTCTTCCTCCGTTGTCATATTTAATTTTTTGTTTAACTTATCTAACGCAGGAGATACTACTCCGTATTTCGTCATCATGATTTTATAAAAACCTTAGTAAATACGTGCTGTTTTTTTTTTTAATATAGGAAGCGGGACGCTACTTGTCGGAGTCGGAAGGAAGCGAAGTCGACGACACTGAAGAACCTGCAAGCGAGAGCCCCATTGACTGCAGAGGCATTCCCAGTTGGGACAAGGTTAATCAGTTGGCGGACATACTCCTATCAACCAAGGGTCTCGCAATCAACCACCAGCAAGTCCTTCAAATCCTGGCTCTGTACGACCAGTTGCCCGACTACGACAAGAAGCCGAGCACTTGCAATATGAGAATCAAGCAGCCATCAGGTACTGGGCAGCTCGGAAAAGCACATACGTCTGGACACGTAGGGTTCGAACATATTAAAAGGTAAGGATGTGAACAACGACTAGCTAATTGCTTCCTTTGATTAACATACCATCGGTACCTCTACCGCTACACCAGCTCGCCTTCCCTTGGGGACGAGCTGGTGTAGCGGTAGAGTGCTCGACCTTGCTAGGCGATGTTGCCGTAAGGACACGGGTTCGAACCCCGATAAAACCGTCGTGTTTTTCAAGAAAAGTTTTTCGAACGTCTATGGATCTTCTGTGGTCGCCTGGAGTATGAAATACTCAATATAAAAAAAAACCTGGTTCTACGAATTTAAAATTGACATTTGAAGTTAGAAATATATTTGATTTTCTGATGAAGGCTTTTTGTCGAAAGGTTAAAAATATTTTAATTTAAAAAGTGTCGGCCTGATATTTTATTTGATTTTATCTTATTTCATCTATAGTTATTTCTGTGTCTTCTTTGAAAATGTATCAGGACAGTGCGTTCTGAAGTTTTTATGAGATTTGAACTTTTCCAATTATACGGTATGTTATTTAACATACCTTTCAAAAATATATTTCATCAAATTAAACTTATTTTGTGTGTATTTTATTTCAGGTGCCTTCTTTCTGCGGGAATTCCAGCCGCCTCTCCCTCCTGCAGCCGCTTGTCAGAGGCGATATGCATAAAGCTGTGCAAGAAATTTGAAGGACCAACGCAAAGGAGTGGCACACACAGTTCAAGGTGGAACCTCATCACGGCGGCGTATGAAGAAATAAGGGCAAGGCTTCGTAACTGCAATGAACTGGTCAGCACGACTTCATTGACTCTGCCCGGGATCAACGAGGCGACTCTTAGAGCGTGGTTTAAACAGTCTGCGCACATAAACGAGGTCACCACTTTGCTGCAGGGTCGGCAGCTGCCGCCAACAGTTGCAATTGCGACCGAACCCTTGCCTCCAGCTAGGGAGAAGCTGTCGTCTCTTCCTCAACAGAAGAATCGTCAAGAAGAGGAGTCGCCAAGTACGAGCGTCGAAGAAGTCGCAAGATGTGCGTTGCAACAGGCTTCACCAACCACTGAAGCATCTTCTACACCACTCGCTGCTCCGGGGCCATCGTGCAGCCGAACGACCGACTGGCGACGTCGCAAAAGAATCGCCGATGCAACTGGAGTTCCCCCGACAAAGATAAGAAAACCTCGCAGTTGCGGAGAGTGCAAACAGCCCATTACGACTACGGGTCACACTCAGTTCCAGGGGCAACGCTATTGTCCGAATAAACCAGGAGCTCCGTCCCAAGAAGACTGGCTGAAGGTAAAAAGGGAGGAGCACGAAGCCAAAAAAAGTGATGAAAAAAAATAGTAAACAGTTCATTCAAAACTGCAAGCGGAGGTCACAATAAAAATATATTTATATTGCAGGATTTCAATTGGACTTTATAAAAATTACGGTAAAATTGTTGTCAAAATCACCAAACATATTCGGTTACCCAATGAGAGAGTTCTAAATTTTTAAAAATCCACGAGTAATTTTCAAACGTGACAAAAAACTTTTTCTTAAGGTAGATGGAAACGATTATAATGTTGTGGTATAGGAACTTTTTTTTGTTGACGAATTCAATTTGGATGAAATTTAACACAGTGGTAGATAGATATATTGTGATGTTAAATATAAAATTTCAGAATTTTTCACGAGAGGAAACGCAAGATAGTGCCACGTGAACATAGCGTTTTTGATCAAAAACGCCATGTTCACGTGGCAATTTCTCCTAATCCCTCTGGTGAAAAATTCTGAAATTTTATATTTAACATCAAAATATATCTAAACTGTATAACACTGTGTTAAATTTCTTCCAAATTGAATTCGTCAAAAAAAGTTCCTATACCTCAACATTGTAATCATTTGCATCTACCTTAACTTAACAGCCAGTCAAGCAAAAAATGTGTATCGTCAGCGCTCGCCTTTTTAGCCATTTATTTTCTACGGGCATTTTTACAAACTTATAGTACCATACTCTAAACTTTTTGGAACAATGGCTGTCGGGCTGCTAGAAAGTACAAATCTAAGTTAATAAAAATATTTAAAAAAAAAACGAGTAATTATTTTTACCAGCATTTCGATTTTTAAACCCCGTTTTTAAAATAAAAATAAAAAATTATTAATATTTTCTTCCCGGCAATTTAAATTCAAAAATGACTTAGGTAGACCCATGGAAGGGAAAAAAGAAGAAAAAGAAACAGAATTCTGCGGAATTTTCCGTAATAGATTGGATTTATTCATATCCGATACTTTTTTTGGGAATTTGTTTCTGCTCCCCCTCCCAGGAAATATGGCGAAAACAGCGTATGCTGCGACAAAATAGCGTCAATGTATTTTTTGCTTGACAGCTGTTACCATAAATTATGTCATATGCAATTCTTTGTTCTTTAATAAAGAAGGGTTATTCTTTAGTTTTATCATTACCGGAACTGGATTATTTTTTGAGATGAAAAAAATACCGTTAACTTCTAGGGTTTTTTTCTTCTTCACAAGCTTTACGTTTCTTCGTTAAAAAGAAAAAAATGTAAATCTTTGGCGATAAACTGACGAGAGAAAAAGTTAATCAAAGCTTTTATTTAGAAAGAAAAAAAAAATCATTGAAATCACCTAACTTGACGGGTTAGCCAGCAATGCGGAGATAATTTTATATGGTAAATAACTTAAATAATTGAAGGAAATCTTAGTGTGAGAGATAGTCTCCCGTCAATACTTCTTAAAAACTTAGCTTACATTAAAACGGGGTGATTTCGACATGTTTCGATGTAATCTAAAACTAAACAACTAGCCATTTTAAAAATATTAAGGGATGCGATTAACAATTACCGTATTGAGGAAAATGTGTCCAGAATTTCGAATTCGTTCGGGTTTATTTCAGCTTTTTTTTATCGTCGAAATCACCCGTTTTACATTAATGTGATTCAAGCCATTCAAAATATAATTTAAAAAGTAGAATTATTTTAAAATATAATTTTTTTATTACAAGATTATGAACATCATTGTTTTCTTACAGTACTAAAATAATCATACGTATTTTCTCCTTCTGGATATTTTTGGAAACACTGCTGATCAATGTATTGCTTCCTGCACCTTAAGCAGATCTCAGTCGATAACTTGCCTTCGGGAATCTGAAATAAAAAGTACAAAAACATTTATTTATTTACGTATGTGCAATAAGATATCAGTAAAATCTCCCGGGCCAATGGCATTGATAGGAATGGCCGAATGGGGCTCCAGCCGCTTATAGAATTTTCTGTTCTACAGGTATGTTCAATCAAAATTCCAAAGAAACTGCACAAAATTTGACTGCAATATTATTTCTGAAAACTTCCTAGTCAAAAACCAAACTTTTTTTTCCCAGTTAGTGCACTAAACTCCACCAAAGACTTTCATTTAAAAAAAAATGGCTAAAAACTAATAGCCCCAGTTATTAAAATTTTGAGCACATTATGGTTACACAGCTGTATAAGGCCCGCCAAAAGGCACTATTTTTCTGATCAACCAGCACATCTCAAAAATGGTGTTCCTTAAGATGTGAGAGGTTGAACTGTGTGTAGTCGGCATCTGCCTACTAACAGTCCAGCTGATTGCTATATATTGATCTCTCCTCCTGCAAACTAAAAATAATAAGAAAGTTTTGTAAATACATGAACCTTTTACCTTTTATATTATAACCATTTTGATCAATGCTCTTTAGCACTCACTGTGTTGTTTTTTCATCACCATTCCACGGCAACTCAAATTTGGAGATTACTAAAATTAAATTTTAAAATATTAACATCATAATAATAGATAATACGCATTGTATTTTTATAATTCGTAAAGATACATTGCGTTTAAATACCGTATGTAGAGATATAGGCCCTATTAAGATCACAATGTCATGTACAGTAACAGAAATATCACATACATGGGAACTGGGAATCCATGGTGGCACCACAACAATAATTCGCAGAGTACATTCTCGTATGTATGGTATTTTTCCATCTTGCTGCGTTTAATATTATCCTTTCTTAACAATAAATGTTAGAGATAAAATGTAGCTAGTGGAAAAATACGACAAATTTGGCTAACAAGCTTATGTTGCTCATGCTATATGTTCATGGATTCCCATACCCTCCAAATTTATTTTTGACATTGGAATACTTGCTGTAACCTCTGTACATTAAAGTTCATTAATAAATATTCATTATTTGAATTATATTGCATATTATATGTTAGTTTTGTTTGTTTCAACACTGTATTAATTAATACCGGTACAATTATCATTTATCAGAATGGGGACAGGGTGTATGACATGCGCCATCCTCCTTGGTCACCGACCCTAAACGGTTGGCTAATTCGCCAATGGCTGAATATATCGACCAAAGAGGATACTCCATACTCCATTTTGCTGTCAA
>JAQFYH010001227.1:0-10071 GCA_034694405.1 Scolopendrellopsis subnuda
TTCTCTAAAAATTGGAAATCTCGTGGATGCGTTCTCCGTTTTGCTGACGTCATTTTGTCGTCACCGTTTCGAAACACTGCCTGCAAACGCAGAACGCATAGTTCGCCGTTCTTGCCACCGTTTCTTTTGCGGAAAATAATGGATTCGCACTGTTTTTAGCGAATTTGATCGAAAATAATGCCGAAATTGAGCGGTTTAATGAATTTAGGAAGCATAATAATGCTTTGACGATGCGAAATTCTTATTTTTATTACAATATTTTTGCCGATCGCAACATATGGGGAGCTCGGCATGTACGAAGATCGCGGCGGGACTTGTAATTTGATTATTTTCGGGGAAAAAAGCGTGTATTGAGCTGGAAATATTTAATGGCACTGCGATTTTGGGCAACACTTTGGAATATATTTTCCGAGGCTGTATTTTACCGGGTTTTCCGATCTTATAGGGATTCGCTCTCGTGTTCTGCACTTTTTCTTATCGAAACAGGCGGTTTTTTCAATACCCTGTTAGGCAATTGCGTCTCTTTGCTGTCAAGGGACTACCCAAGAGGTGATCCTCAGATTCGAACCAGAAATTTGCGGGGTATTTCGGTTTTTCCGGTAATAAAACACTCATTCATTCAATTTTTTTTTTCAAGTTTTATCTCCCATTTTATTACGGAGTATAATTTTTTTTTTCAAACAAGAACAGTAATTATTTTTGTACAAAATAATGCAGTGGATAAAACTTATTTATTTCTGTACAAATACGGTTTTTTTTTTGGTCTGAAATTGAACTGCAGTAAATAAACAAAATAATATTTTGGAAATGTTGGAAGCTGGCATCAGTCGATGGTAGTTTCCTCATTATCCGGGACCTTCGTCGGTCTGGGAAGAGAAGGCCCGAACTGCATCCGCAAGAGAAATAAGAGACGATCCAATGGATTTCAAACCAGTTCGTAGAACCTTTAACAAAAACATTATACAAATGACGATATTACAATCTTGAAATTATTAGGTACAATTCCGTATCAAATATACCCCCACCCCACTCAGTCCGTAAACAGTGGAGATAAAAAAAAAATTACCAGTAGGGCCTAGATCCTGCGATGCTGGTGCTGACCATCGATGAGGCATCTCCCGCCGATTGTTTCGGTTCCTGAAATTTCGGAAATGGAATCAGCATATTATGAGCTAACTGACAAAGGAATTACTAGCCTACTGAGGAACCATTTTTGTCAAGAATGTTACGTTGTATTTTTTAATGAACGACGGGGGTGGGGGGAGGTGGGCTCTCGTCCCTTCTTCAGTAGGCTAAGAATTAGGGCCTATGTAATTCTTCAATACAAGAATAAACGATCCAATTTCTAAGGTTATTTAATCAACTTAATTAATTTAAAATAAATTTACCTCAAAAATTAGTGGCAAATCCGGACCATCAACACCCTCTACAGCGTCCTTTCCGATCAAGTTCGTGATTCTCAATTCGCGATCGGAGTTGGGGGTTCGATCGATGTTGGGCTTCGGTCCTCCGCCCCCGGTTGGGGGGTATATTTATTTTTGCCAATGATTTTTAATCCGCACATTTTACTCCATTCAAAATCCTTGGCAGTCATCGTTTGCCTTCCGGCATCTGTCCCAGCCCATTCAGCCGATCGGTGACCTCCTTCCAAGGCGTTTGCGGTCCGGGTTGGTGAAATCCGTCGAAAATTCGGTGTTGCCGGTGTTTTTTCATAAAATATATGAAAAATTCCTTTTGTTTTCGCTAATTTCCGCGTTGGAAGCGACCGTTTCGAGCGCCGCCATCTTGCGTTTCAATATCTCGTAAACACGTCAAGTGCGCATGTGCGGCACAGTAACTAATCGATAAACAAGAACGGCAAACGTTTCGACAGAAACGGTTGAAAAAATTTCACTTTTGGCGTTTGTCGTTCCTAAAGGTACGGGACAGGCCTACGTTATAGAAACGGCGATACGTCACCGTTCGCTTTTGACGAGATTTCGCCCCCTGGTTCGTCGCGGATTCTTGGCTCTTTTTCTGAACAGTTTATTCTTTTCTGTGGCTTTGTTTAGCCTCTATTGTTTCACAGAACAGGACGCACTTCCCACTTTAACTGTGGTGCTCACTGTTACTATCTTCCCCCTTCTTAATTTTATCCACTTTTTTATTGCGGAAGCTAACGGCAGCGGCATTGTGTTGCCGTTTTCGTAGCCCCCACTTTCGTTTTGTTGTGTTTTATTTTTATCGGGTTCTACCAGCCGGTTCATCTGGTTCCGCAAAATCGACTTCGTGGGTTTCATGAACCAATCTGTTCATTTCTTCGAGCGTTTTTCGAGCGTCTTTCGGGCGTGACCACGAAGTGAGAGCTTCCTGCTCCCGTGTCTGCGGATGAGCGGCTTTTAAGTTTTAATTTCGGTTTCATTTTCCGGTTCATTTTTTGCCCTGTTGACAATGCGGCGAGTTTTCCTTGGTTGGAAACTTCGCAAAGTTTGTGAAACTTGGTCTCTAAAACAGCTGTTTCATTTTCCTCCCGTGCCGCCGTTTTTCCAGCACGTAGTGCCCGACGATCCGCTATGGGCTTTTCCGCCGTCTCTTCCATCCGTTAAAACGCTAACGAAATTAATTTTAGTCTTCAATTTCCGTTTTTTCGTTATATTCTTATCCATTTTCAAATAATTATCGGGAATATTATTTTTAGACTTTTACCTCAAGAAAAACTTCGAAACGTTTTCTTCTTTCACCGGTTTCTCATGTAGCAACACGTGGTTTTCCGCCTCACCGTCTCTGTCAAGCAGTTTTCCGAGGCGCCGAGCTTTTCCGCTGCCCTCCAGTGTTGCCAAGCTCAGGATGTTTCTTCGTTTGCGCGACAGTGGGGTTTCCTTATTTTACCTGTCGACGCTGCTAATCAAAGTAATCCTAGTGTTGAAAATAAATTACTACATAATCAAAGGATTGTAATTTTCTTGAATGTAAACAAAAAGTTTATTGTCAAAGTTAAAAGTACAATAAGTTCACATAGGCATTCTAAATAATGTGTAAACGGTAAACGTTATTTTAACTATAAGTCCATGGCAGCGTATTCATTTTAAATAACGATGTAAAACTTTTTTTCACCAGATGTTAATAATTTTGTTTTATAAAGAATATTTACTACAGGTATATTATAAGAAAAATTAAGATAAATGTATAGGAAAAATTAAACGTGAGGGCTGAGGGGATGATATGTTTGGTCGGAAACCAGCACCGTGCTTTAAATGTATATTTACATGTTGTTCCTTTTGTAAGATCGCGCACTGCGTATGTCGGGATCGGTTGATAATTATAAGCACTCAGCGCTTCCATGAGAGGGAATAGACGAGAGAGTAGCATTCCATAGGAAGTTGTTGGGTTGTTAGGCACTTGCACTAAAACCACGCGGTGGGGGCGGATGCGCATCCAGGAGCCCGAGTATACCAATCAAGGGACTCGGGGTTCCGGGATGCGTACTCCGTCTGCACGATATTAAGTTATGTTATGTTATTTTATAGATGAACAATGAGTTCATTTGTGTGGAAATGCCTGAAAATGTATATTTCGTTTGTTGCACAAGTAAATAATAAAAGAGGGTATTCAAACCTATAAACGAACAGTGTGGATTATTTTATGCCTGGGACCAAAAAACGTCCACACAGAGCACTATGTAATTGTAATCCATAAATTTACTTGGGAATTTGGAAGCTGATTTGCCGAACTTGGTTGTACAGATCTGTACTGTGATTCTGGGGTTTGTTGTGTACAGTATTTCAATTCTAGGAAAACTAGCAAAATGTTTATCTGCAATGCAATATTTTTTTTTCAACTAACAAATAAAGTTTATATCACGAGTATTTTATTTTTTTATATTGACTATAATGACTTGTTAGTTTAGAGACTTTAGACAGTTAATTTAGACTGCTGACTTGTAATCGTGCGGCTACCGAGGCCTGGATTCGAATCCTGGGTATGGTTTTTGTGTTTATCTCTTTGTAACGAGAAATTGAAACGCAAAAATAATGTAAAAAAAATCTGTAATTCCATACCATAGAGTGAGAATAAAATAGTCAGTTTTTTTAATGACTTGTACAATAAATATTGTCGTAAGTTGTAAATTGCGTTATCCTAACTAATGATGGACATCAGAACGCCGAACTGAGGTTTCCAAAATGTATCAAGCAATAATATAAGGGAAGGAAAATTCTTGCCGCAAAACAATCAAATTTTACGGAATAATGTATAAACTACCGTAAACTACTCTAAGAGTAAACGAATAAGCCTTTCTTTCCCCGCCGGGACTTGAACTGCAGTTTGGTGATGTGGCTAATCCCTAGACCACTGCAGCCTCCACACCATCATTGGAAGAAAATTTAAGGATATGCAACGTGATTATGTTGCAACACAGAGTCCCTGAATCTAAAAAGCCTGTTCTTAGATTGTAACGAAAAACTAAGTCGCGACGAAGAGAAATTAATTTCCATTATTTAATATGAAAATCGATTAATAAACACGCGTGCATTAATGTGAAAACTCATTTCGGAAAAACATCATCATGCTTAATAAATTTGAAGCTCAAGCGAACGTTATGGCCCTTTCGACTAGTAGATGCAGTTCATTCAACAACTGCTGCTGCTGCTGAAGTATCATTACGCCTTCTCCGTTCAGTATAGGTGGTGGTTGTCCCGAATGAATTGCGCTGCTGCAACGGCTCGGTGTGTTTTATATCGAAATTTATGTCGTTCGCCATAAAGTGAAAAACATCACTGATCTTGAATGACTTGTTCGACCTGAACGTTCTCTGGGAGTTCCTGAAGAAGAAGGAAGAGGTTGCACAACGCCTGGGCGTTGCGTCGGACCACAGTCGGCAAAACACCATGCGGATTATGGGTGTTATTGGCAAGAAGCCCCAGGTTGATATGAAATCTTCTCGCACATTGCCATCTAGGGGTAGGTCGGCTGCTGCAACAGCTTCGGTGCCTTCTTTCGGTTCCATCTTACTTGTTAGTAAAATATTTTGTAACACAACAGGCACGAAATCAATTAAAAAGAATATTATTAACTGGTCTCAGACGAGTTGTGTTTAGCGCAGCCGGCTGTGTACGCTCGCTGTCGTCGTGTTTAACCAATGTAAGTACTTGCATATTCATTCGGAAAGTTTCTCGCGGTACAAAATTGCGTCGGGCGTAGCTCGTGGAAAATTCCGGAAATTCGACGCGGAATTTTCCAACTTACAGTTTTTACTTCCCGTTACAAATTCGGGCTAAATTCGACGATATTATTAATTTCTCTTCCGTCTCTGTAGTTTTAATTAAATTATTTTCCTTTCTTTTCATTTCGACTTTTTTTCTATAAACTTTCCAATGCGACGCTAGACCGAACTCGCCGCTTGCTCGAATAATTACACATTCAGCAGAAAGACACACGTGATTTTCCGATCACGCCGACCGCAGCGCCCCTCTCCGAGTAAACGCAAAAACAAACCGCGCCAAATACAAATACCGTTGGCGCAAATATTAAATGTGTTTTCTTACTTTGATTTCTTGTAATGTTTGTCCTTCAATCTTTTCTTGCGAAACGTCGATTTACCTCTTAATCATTTCAGAACAAGTAAAATGGAGACCAACTTGCATTTCTTAAGGGGGAGATATGCGTTGGAGAACAATAGGAAATTGTTTTACATTTTTTTTTCGCTAATTTTGGTCCTAAAATTACCCACTAGGGGTAATTTTATTCAGCGAAGTTTCTTCTATCGGTACCACTCCTTTTTATCTCGATCTGCACTTCGAATTTCTTTATAAATGGGATTTTTGCAACGGCGTATCAGCTAATGTCTTACAATAGAGTTATTCTGATAAAACGCTTTCGCAAGGAATTCAGTGATGTTTTTATTAGACATGTGAACTCCAACAGCAATAAAATTACCATCGTCGTAATTTCAAGGACTCGGTTATTTTGTTTTGAATAAACTAGATTTTATAAAATAGAATTAAAATAATTAAATATGTAGATTGCTTAATACTAGCTATATAAAGACGCAACCGAATTTCAAGCAATTGCGCCAGGTAACGTACTAATGCATGAGCTGTTTTCTCTTCTGTGTTGGATAATTGCGACTGATTTCCTATTGCAGTGATATCGAAATTTTGGTACCGTCTCGTTAGACCCACCGTATTGTTATACCCACTGTCGCGTTAGATCCACTGTCTCGACCACCATAATAATTGCTTTAATTACCTCTCTCGAGATTATTAATTTTACCGGATTGCAACGATTATTTTCGATCTAATTTATATCGATTATAATCGATATACCATTTTTATTTTTACTTGTTTAACACGAGGGCGGGTTGCACCAATCTCGTTTATGTAAAATACGTGCTGAACGCTTAATAAAACAGCCTCGCTACGTTATAATCGGGCGGGTTGCACCATTCGACAGTGGGCATAACAATACGGCGTTAGACCCACCGTATTGTTATGCCCACTATCGAATGGTGCAACCCGCCCTGTTATAACGTAGCGAGGCTCTTTTATTAAGCGTTCAGCACGTATTTTACATAAACGAGATTGGTGCAACCCAAAACGTTATTGTACATGATATTTATCCTCCGTGTTTACGCAAACGAAAATGTGCTGGACTTTATGTTTGCGAGCTCAGCAGTCTGTAATTTTAGCTTTGAAACTACAAGCACGCTACATTAAAATCTCGTCATATTGACACAACGCAAGGGAACAGATTAACATTCTCCTTCTTTCTTGTGTATAAGCTGAATCTAGAGAACATTAAATTCGCTGCTAATGTGTGGGAAGGTAAAAATCATATATAGAATATTAACACATTAAATTTCGTATTTTAACAAGTTAATACATTTTTATATTTCACCAATCATGAGGATCTGTTTAGAAAATCTTCATATCAAAATGTGCCAACCTGGATAGTTAAGTATATTTACTCGAAAATAATATTTTATGAGAATTAAAAATAAGTTAAATAAAATATTTGTTTAGGAGCATAAAATGTTAATGTTGAAACTTGAAATTGTATTTGAATTTAAACATGTTAAATAACCTATACAAACATTCAAATATTAAAAATTTGATTCTTCCGTTAACCTCGTCTATGGACTTACAAAATTTGGTTTTTATTTACGTTATCTTCGAGAACTGAACGATAACACTTCACCATAATGAAGAAACGTGAACAAAAATTAACTGAAATTTGACAAAGCTTTTAAAACAGGAACATAAATCAAAGTAACAAATGATCATATTTCTTTTATTTTTATAACTCTACGATACTTCTTGCATAATTTTCCGGTGCTTTCTGAAATAGACTGTTGTTGTTTTTTTAAGAAAGAATTGTTTTATCAAATGCAGTTAAGTTCGTTTAAAGTTTCACACAACAAATGTTTTAAAATCTATAAACAAGGAAAACACAGAAAAAAATATACATTTTATTTAAATTTTAAACAACAACGTCTTCAAACGAAGATATAAAATTTGGGAGTTACATTAAAAAGTTTCACTTGGAACTTCCTTTTAAGATATTCTGGAAATTGCTGAATAAGGTATCATGGACGAATACGCTAGATTAATTAAAATAGACACAATCATGTTGAAGTACCTTATGTGTAGAAAATTGAGTTTATATTTATGTTAAATATATAACTGGTAAGTAGAAATACATTTCTTATACAAAGCATTGACATCAACCCAAGTGTTAATTTATTAAAAGAGATAGAAATTTTTAACAGATTGTTGTAAAGTTGCTTCTAGTGTTTAACTATAAACTTCGTCACGCGCGAGATTTTTACGAACTCGAATAGTACAGTTACAGATTTTGGCTATTTTCCATCAAACGATTATATCATTAATTTGTTTAGTTTTTATGACTGGTTAACTCAGTGGCTTAGCAGTTTCTTAATAGTTATTCGTTTTTCTGTAAATCAAAATAATAGTCCTTATGGGTGATAAACTTCCGACAGTTGTTTTCACGCACGTTCGTACCTGCTTAAAGGTTTCGTTGGCTCCGTTGACAATTTCTTCGGTTGAAGGACGAATTTCTTTATTGGTTAGCCAGATGTGCAGGGCGAGATCGTGCAGGTGACTGACGGCCTCGGCCATGGCCGTCAGGATGGCGATTTGGTTCAGAGCTCCGGTGTGCGGTCGTCGGGGGTTCCTCGCCGCGGCGCGGCGTATCTCCTCTCTGGTGGCCTTCCGGAAACTCGGACAGGATCTGTCCGTACTCGCATGGAGTCCTGGGCAATTCGAACATTTTAATTTTTCTTGGTTTGGGCATTCTTGGTGGCGATAATTTTCGTTCGGCACCGTTCCTCTCGGGAGCAGCTGCCGGATCAGTGCGAAAAGCGCTGATTGTAGCATTGCAGGGGACGCGTGTCTTTTTGATGGGATCTTTCGATCTGGAACGGGCGAAACATGTGCCGGAAACCTTCTGCGCAGAGGCGTTTGGCGTCCGACGGGTCCTCGACCACGAGCCTGACGAGAGACGTGGGTTTCCCGGTTCTGACCGCGATGATGCGGTCCATGAAGATGATCTTGACCCTCCTTTCCATGTTCTCAACTCGTCCAAACACTAAACTAACAACTTATGGTGCATTTGATAGATAAACATATAAATTAATTCTAGCAAACATCTTTAACACGTGTATTTTATTTGAAAATATCAAAGTATCATTTTATAAATTAGTGTTTTCATAGCAGAGTTTTAGAAGCCCTTAGGCTACTCTATCGTCAATTGTTCACTCTTGGAGACCCAGCAGTGTCCGATTATGCGTGTCTGGCCGCTGCTAGTACAGAGGGTTAAGTTGACAGCCAGGTGTTTTAAGAGATTATTTGTGAAGGATAATGAGGGAATAGTCATTTGCCCCGAGAAAAATCATAATATAAGAACTGTAAGAACTTTCAAACTGAGGCAGTAGCGGGTTTAGAAAAAATCTTTTGGGGGGGGGGTGGGCGAATCAGTAGACGTCCTCCGATGCCGCCAGAGGGACCGGGGTTCTGGGGGGATTTTATTTAACATATAAGTCAAAATTGGTTCATTTTAAAGCACTCTGACATTTTATTTGATTAAAATTCTTTTTGAACACTTAAATGAAAACTGGTACATTTTAAAGCACTCATTTATTTTATTACAAAACATAATGGTATAGGCACTTTTGCTAGTTCGTCAATAACATCATTGACTTGACACGGAATTTTCTTGTTCATCGATAGATGAGCCAAACCGTTCATCCTTTCTTGCTTCATCGTCTTCAACCTCTTGAGGCAGCTGAAGCATCTCTCGGCCGTGCATGTTGTAATTGGTAATGTCGCAAATATTTGAAGCAACGTGTAAATGTTCGGGAAAAATTCTTTTTTGCATTCGTTGATGGCAGCAATGGCGTTCTGCGGGCGATCTTCAAGTTGAACTTTTGCCCATTTTGATTTCCACCGCCTTAACAGCAACCAAGGAATCGATGTCGTCTTCGTAGAACTTGAAGACAGTTTCGAGATCTTTCTCGTTTCCTTGGGACATGAAGTAGGGAGTGAGAAACTGGAGTTTTAGGCACTCGGCCTGGTGCTCTTCGAATATTGTTGACAACTCGTTTATTAGACTGTTCAAATAACGAATGAACACTGATTGTCTGTAAAATTCCTCCGCATTGTTGGTGGAATAATTTAACGATGGGCCTGCCAGCTCTTCTTGGTAATCGAATCTCTACGTCCAGCATTTCGCACGTCTTAGTAGCTGCAGCGAACAGGTCGCGAAATTCTTCTTCGCAGTTTTCGCGCTTTGTTTCCAAAACTTTTATTAGCTGATCAACTTGGGCAACCATCTCGAGCAAATCTACACTGGGAGATTGAAGCTGCTTAGAAAGAGGAAGCAACTGGTCTGCAAAAAAATTCGATCACTGCCATTGCAATTACGAAATCGCATTGGCAAACTGCTAATGGCAGTACGTTCGCTTTAGAAGCCGATTCACCTCTTTGATTCTCCGATATATCATCTAAAGCCGTGGTGGGCACTTCATTTCTTTCACTGGCCACTTATGTGGCCACCGGAGCTCACAAATGGCCACAA
>JAQFYH010001228.1:0-10067 GCA_034694405.1 Scolopendrellopsis subnuda
TTCCTATAGTATTTATTACTTTGGTTTTGTTCACGTTTGGTTATGTTCGTGCTATAGTTGACTCTACTTTACCAATTGTTTTCGTCTCTAATTCCAAATAATTTTATTGATTGGGCTTTGGGCGAATAGGGGATTTATTTTCAGGAAGGGGGGGGGGGGCGCGCGCCCAATTCGCCCAATGGTAAATACGCCACTGTCGGTGAGTCTCAAATGGACTTTCAACAGAGTTTAACGGATCGGTTTAAAAGGAATCGAATGCAAAAAAGTGCTAAGAATGTATATGAAAGCGATGAAAACGTCGAACGCGCCCGACTATAATCGAAAGCGGTATTATTGGAATGATATGGAGGGCTGATTGACTCTCGTATTCTTCGTTCATAAAATATCTTACCAGTATCCACAGATATTATAAAGTTATTATTTTTACTGCATATTTTTTTCAGTTTATTTCATTTTAAGACCCCACTATACGGGCTAGAAAGGAATTAGGGTAGCGGGTTTAAGGGTTTATCGGTTGCGCTTTTTTTACAAGCAAATCAATGTACGTACTCGCTATAGCTTTATATTCGGTTGATAATATACCATATGAATTTTTTCACTCTCTTCCACCAATAGAAACGCGAGATTCACGTTAGTCCTCGCATTTTTATAAACGACAAATTGATTCTACCAAATCCGCTAAGCGGCTGCACAGCAATATAGTTAGTTACGCGGTCCATGCAAAAACAAGTAGTCCTATGGGGAAAAGGTAAAAAATAAATATTTTATTTGGTATATTATCATTTAAATAGCACCAGAGATCGTGATTTTGTCAATTATGTTTCACTCCTTTCCCTCGTGTCATTATTTTGCTCAAAATCACGAGCATTGCGAGTGATTTTGAGCAAAATAATGACACTCGTGAAAATAGTAAAACATTTTTATAACTGACAAAACCACTCTCTCCGATGTTATTACAAGTGAAAAATGTACAGTATCATGACGTGGGAATCTGCCATTATTTGCAGGTCCTTATCAGTATAATGCACGGTATTATAATACCTGCATGGTATTACAACGTATTTTATTCGCGTTATTATGTTCATCGTGCCATGTTCGTATAAGCCCTTTATGTAATAGTTATTCGTTCTTTCCTTTTGCGAGGATATTTTCTGGGAATTATGGAAATTTTAGATGCGTAATACTTTCGTCTCGATGATATGAATTATAGTACCGTTACTAATTAGTAGTGAAATTACATCCCACGCTTTATAGTTACCGTTATCATCCTAAAGCGTTGTGGAGGACCATGCGCTTCCGAGCTTTTTTTATATAGCTCCACTCCAGGAAGAAATTATATTTTGTTTCGCATAACTTCGTCGGGAAAACTTTAAAAATAGAACCATATTCAAGCGGAGACAACCTTTGCCAAAATAATTCGCCTCGACTTTTTTTTACGGTTATGTACTCGTACTTCATCACGGTGATATATTTATTGAATAAGGTTTGAAGCTATGAAAGACTCTTGGCACCACCAGCCTGTACAAATTTTGAAATAAATACTCTGTACGGCTCAAAAATTGTAAATCAATATTGTGGTGGGTATTCATTTTGCAAATAAGTTTTCTTTTTAAAACTTTTACGGAAGGTCGTCTTTTTTTTTCATCCTGAAGGATCCTACGTTTTTCCTAGAGGGGCATTATTTCTGCATTTTGTACATGAGAGGCTGAATCTGACTATAAACACAACAGAACATTGGAAATAGGAGGATATGATCAACATCCCAAAACACCCATCGAGTTCATTCTGCTTTAAATGAATATTTAATTTTTCCTGATTTATTCTGATGTTGTTTTCCTTGATTTTTACAGTCAGTTGTCCAATTACCCTCTACAAGGAGAACCAACGATCAATTATTTATCGTTTCAATATGGTATAATATAGGAAATAATTTACTCTATATACTGGGTATATATAATTGTTTGTAATTTTAATACCTAAGTCTAAATAAATAAACTTAAAACCACTCGGTTGGGTTTGAACTACCTCCGTAACTTACAGGAGATTTGAAAGATAAAGTACGTCGCGTGTGCCGTGGAATGAAATTATTTACGAATTGCTTAATTTCGAATGGATCCCGAGTTTACGAAATTATTGTATTTGAAAAATGATAGACCAATTACAATCTGCATACACAGCTGTCTCGCGATGTTCTGTTAGTATATGCAGTAACTCTGCGATGAGGTCTTTACAAAACAAAGTGAAAAATAACATATCTTTCTATAAGTTTATTTTGCTATATTCCATATCGTTGATCAATGTAATATTTTTATTTTTTAACGTAATGTTTGTTTACAAACGAATTTATCAGCGTTTCACAGATTTATGTAGTTTAAAAGAAAGAAAGAAGGAAACGAATCGTTCGCTAAGAAACGTGGAAATGAACAAACAACGCCTAATAACATTCCCTTTCTGCAGCATGCTGTTATAATGAATTGTTCTATTTGCTCAGTATCTGCAGTTGTTAGGCAATCGTGCTGGCGATACCTTGAAAAACAATTCCGAATGTTACTAACTCAATTAGGTCTAGAATGTTGAACAGGTTGGTTTCAACGAGACAAACGATGTAAAATATCTTTTCTCATTATTTTTCTACAGCATTTGGGGGGTGGAAACTCTGGGGTAACGTTCGCATCATGCTGCTCATTTAAAAAAAGTTTATTCGAATTTGGAATAGAAATCAGTAGTTGTATAACACAGTTTAGTATTTTTTATTACGAAAAAGAACGAAAGCAAGAATATGCATATCCGGAAACCGAACCCACGACCCAGGTCGCTGAGTTAAGTATAACCTATTTTCGTTTGATTACATCCTCACATAAATTATTACTGGTACGTAGTACGCGGTTGTGTTACTTTTGTACAAACATGTACAAACATTGTATGTTTTGTACATATAATCTCTGAAGCCATTTATTATTTCTAAAAATGACGAAATGTTTCTCTCCAATATTACTTCGAATTACCATAAAGAAATATAATGCCTAAAAACGTGATGCACTGTGCAGTACAAAATGATTATATGATTTAATGTATGATTGATTCGGTGTAACTTACAATATTCGTAATCGTATTTGTGTGGCTACTTTATTAAATTAATTTGAAAAAAAAATATGTACGAGTAGATATCAGATGGGATCAGACTTACACATATAACTGCACCAACCACCATAATTTGAAACCTTGCAGTAGCTGAAATCTTCAGCTGTCTATAGTCGCTGCTCCAGGACTCTCTTTACCAAAAGGCAGTAAGATCATGAGTCTCCTGTGACCGGGTGTAACTGCTGTTCATCGCATGGTGTTTTGTACAGTAGATACGAGAACAGAATACCGTATTAGCTGTAGGTTTCCTTTTGTTTGTATCGGTATTCAATAAGATGGATAGATAGAAGGGAAAAAGTTAAACAATTGCAATCGCTGCTGCCTGTCGTAACCATAGTGATAAAGTGCCTGCAAAAAGACCTGGCTTCTCGTTCTCTTCTCTGATCGAAAAATTGACTAATGTGAAAGAGAAAGACACTGAAATAAGACTCAAATTTATAAACGATTTTCTACACGACTGACCCTGTTTTCTTTCCCAGTTTATTATTACAAAAAGACATTTTAAAAACTGTTTCGAGTCAGCCGTGTCGTGCAAATTCTGTTATCAAAACTGCTTCGTTCTTCGAATGGCATGTAATTCTATTTAATAATCGTTTTACCTCTTTCTCCGCAATGTCATTCTACAGTACCATAGATAATTTATATGTAAATTATTATCTATTCTTGGATATTCCATACGAATCATTTTTGAGTCTGATTAATTCTAGCGAGCGTCTCACTCTCCATCTGTAATGTTTCTATGAATTAAAATGCTTCGGATGATATTTTGCCATAACAGAGATTTAATAACTTATACTAACTCAAAACGATTGGAAATAAGTTGGGACATATGCACTATTTTTTTGAATAAATATTAAATACTTACAAATTGTATTCATATTTATATCATTCATATAATAATTTTTCTAACGACAATCCCTTTTCTATTTAGTCAATAAGTTACTGATGTTGAACATTAATAAACTACGTAGTTAATACTTTCGTTATTGCATTATTATTTTTCAGTGCAACTGCATATGTTAAGGGACTGAAACCAATTAAACGAATAACAATAGAATAACCTTGTGTAGATACCCAGGTCCATCAAGGAAACTAATAGAGGAGCTGTTCGCATTATTTAATACAGAAGTTGACAACAACTTCATCCTTGATAATAACAAACCATTTTGAGATATTCGATCGAAACACAGATATAACTAATTATAACTATAACATTATCATTAAATCAACTGCAACGAAATACATTTACAAGATAACATAAATACGACTTTATGTGTGCTACAACTACGGGGTATGAGGTGTAGGCAACTAGGCATACTTGATGCTCATGGTACTACGGGACCAGTCACCCTATTTTTAACTTGCAATTATTTTTATACTCCGTAATAATTAAGAATCCTGTCGTCATATTCTGAAAGCCTGAGCAGACAGAGCGAATCATATTGTTACAGATAAGACGAAACGCTCGATAAATGAAAGACGAACAAGGTTTTTCCAACTAAATTCCTCAAATAACTTATAATATGCATATTGGTTGTGAAGCCGAGAAGGTACATAATAGTTATGCATTATTTATCATTTATAAAAAGCCTCTGCCTGTAGACTATTAAGTTACTCTGTAGTATAGTGCAATCCAGCGAAATTACGAGATGTTTGTAAGTTGCGTATTGTTTTGGAGAGTAATGTTATAGATTATAGAGAACTAGTAAAAAAAAAACATTATATTTCATTTTCATCCATCTGCACAGTAATTGGGTCTCTCCTCTTTCTCAAAAAATTCCTTTGTAAACAACAATTTTCGAAAGTACCACCTAGTGTAACCCTACTCCATGTCAATGTGTGTAGTATTTTGGTCTTCTCTCTATACAAATATTTTATATAAGTACAGTATAATGTTGAAATATTATAGTGTAGACATAAAACATTGGCGAAATCACTATATGCTTTTACAGTGTTTTATATGTAATAATGCGCGCATATAAGATGCACGCTGTAAAAAAAGAGCATTTTTTAAAAATATAGACGGTGTAGAGTTACTCCCTCGTTTACACCCGCGCAAATACGTAACGTATGAAGGAAATTGACTGTTTTATCAAAATAACTTATTCGATCTCTCTTTTAGCTGTCAATTTAGAAATTGACATCGAATTCAAATGGTAATTTGATCTTCTAAAAGAGAAAAAAAAAAGGCGCACAGTGTATATGAAGCGCTGATTGACTGAATGGTTACGACATTCGCTTTATACGCGAGGTAACTCGCACATCTCGCGGGATTTTAGTACTGTATACAGTATATTTCGGCTTTTTGAAACAGTTGTTTTGTATTTCACTTGATCTGATGGACTAATAATGTTCTATAGTCCTTTTCGTTGTTCCGAGACGCTGGAGGTAAAATTTTACAAACAAAAAACAAATCTGTCTTCCTTAAACTATAGTTTGGTCTCTACAGTAATTCTCCTTATAACGGTTTAGCTAACAACTTCTTGCGTTATGCTTTTGTGCATTTTATTATTTGGAGAACATTGGTTGAAAGATTTCTGAAGAACATAAAAATATAACTGATAGGAACATAATTATTACACAACTATAACGTGACGTTCGGCACGATCGGCATTGAAATTCTTATACGAACTGTACCATAGTTTCGATCTGGCGTGTAATTAATTGGATCGATAGCATCTTCTACAGCTCTCGTTTTAAATCCGTCACTCCTGTAAAGAATCTGCCTGCAATGATTTTAATTAGAAGTAAATTCGATTCCTGCGGTTTTAAATACGAGATGCGCCTGCAAGAGACATCAGTTATTCTATTCGTAGTAACATCTCTATTTTGGATCGACGTTTTCATCTGAATTAATGAAAATACGATATAGGACTTGATGGGTATCCTGTAGATGCTGTGTTCTGTGTTGTATCCTCCACAATATTGTACAACGAATACATAATGCCTTTTATTTTATAACTATTAAGTGTTTAGATGATCAATTTGGTGCTACCTGAGAATATGTTATCATGCCTATTATTTTACAGGGCCCCAATTCTCGTCTGAGTTCGTTAAATTAACTACTTCGTTACGTAGCGAAGGTCTCATAGACACAACATTATCAACGTGACGTCATACTTCGTTAAAACGGACATAACGCAAGTAGTTATGGTCAACCGATTAATGTTGTTTAAACGAAATCAAACATAATGCGGATAAGTATGATGGAGTGTTGTAATAAAGCAGTGTTGTAACGTCACTGGAAGGCACAAAAATACTCCGTTCTCTTATTTTGAAATTGTGGCAAAAACGTTCAGACCTATAAAATGTACAATTATTCTAGGGAATAAAATTATCCTATACTTAATGTAACGAAATGCGACACCGACATTATGGGATAGAACAGGAATTTTGAGCTCTATGTCACGCAAATGCTTCTGCAATAACGACATCACGTCCTAAACATAAACAAAATTATTCGCCTTTTATCATTTGGAATTATTTTTTTCTACGGCACAAACTGTTGAGGACAGAGTTATTGAATCTCCTCAAAGCGACGAGAATTAGATTACAATATTCTTTATATACGATGAAATTTGATCGTTTTCCGTATACATGTAAAGTGACCACTTTTAAGCAGCAAACTGTAAACAGGCAACACTGTTCGCATACACGCCATTTATACCGGGTATAAGCGAGATACGCATAGCGTGATAAGAGACAATTTTAAGTCTAGCTAGATATCCCGTCCCATCAGAATTGTTTTCCAGAGTTATTAAAAGAAATCAAATCACTGGTTGATTGTTCGTCGATTTGCACTCGCTTGCGCTGCGCATTATTTTGTTCTTTTCTGTTTTCTATTATTCTTAATAATTAGAACAAAAAACGAGAGCATTTGAATATAATTGTAAGCCTCCCAATCAAGGACAGCAGTTCTTTATAATAATAATGCTTTTAGAATATTGATTATTAATGAATAATTGCGCTGCTAGCGGTTAGTCCCCCGTATTTCATAGATGGCGTTCGTCTTCCACCATTATATAGATGGCAGCGGTTTGTTTCAAATCGTTATCAATGAATGATTATATATAGTGACGGGTTTTTGGTTTATTGATACGCAGAATGCGATCAATGCGCAGTTATAATTAACACTTCCTACAAAAGAAAATATTAATCCAAATGATCGATATCTTGTTGGATATGGAGAACAGGACTTTCAAGGGGGCCGCCATTTTAAGGGAAAAGCACATTGTCACCCTGTTTTCGTAACCTTGTTGGGTAAAACGTAAATTGAGTTTTGTTCCTTTTTTCCTGGTATCTATGCTTTTCTTCATGCAATTCTCTTGTTTGTTTTCCTTTTTAAATGTTTTATCGAATTTAAAAAGCCACAGGGGAGGGTGCTCTCCCCCGTATTCAGTTTAAGTGACCCGCCTGAGGCTGAGTTTACTCTGTACATTTTGTGTATCAAGCTTTAAGCTGAACCACCTTTAAATAGTTCGTTCCTTCTGCGCTTATTTTTGTAACATAAAATATGCATTTAATATATTGATTTTATGTTTGTCCTATACGTTTCCCACGATAAGGAGTTACATTATACGTTTTTTTCATCAATATTTACAGTTGCCGCATAGACTAACGAAAAATACAGAGAGATAGAGAGAGAGAACGGAATCTTCCTGTGCGTTTTGTTCATCGACAAATCTGAACGAAATGAAATCTCTTGAATTACGATTCTTCTCTCCAATTATTTCGTAATATTACTATCCTCAAAATTCAAGATGAGTATCTATTACGATTTCTTGAAAATTTTCAATAACAGGTGTCTCGGAAATCTTTCAGAAAAAGGGTTATAGAAAATATATAGTATTCTGTATGTGATACCTAATAATATTTGTTTTTTTTTTTTTAGATTTCGTTAAAAACGTCCAATTTAACTTACTTACCGTTTCGCGTGTGTCGAATCCTAATCTTTGTTTTCTGTTTTCTTTTTAACTTTCAACACCATTCGTTAATCCCTGCGATTATTAACCTTTTCAATTTATCTACAACGAAAAATATTCATAATAAATTCGAATATATACGGTATTCCTTTTTCCTTTTGCACGAGATTTTTCCGAGCGCTCAGACACAGCTGAGAATCAGCACGCACGCGTACAACCGTACTTGAATCGTACGCAACACGCAAGCGCAATGGATGGAGCGAAGAGAGAGAAACCGAAAACGTTGCGCGTTTATAATTCCCCGTTGGTTTTCGGGAAAATCAGAGAGAGAGAGAATGGAAAGGTATGCGGCGGCGCTTATCTAAAACAACACATAAAAATAAAGGCCTTTTTAATGCAGCGAATGCGCATGTAGAAAGATCGTTGATGAGAGTAAACGAAAATTATTATCTTTTCTCCGTGATAGTGGAAATGCAATGTAGAAATACTATGGATTTTCTCCACACAAAAACATCAGGGCCGTAATAAACAAAGGTGGCAAACGTATCCGGAAGAAAGAGGGGACGGATGCGATTGGTATCCGTGTCGGAACGGCGGCGTAAGCATCATTTATGGAACATTTACCGCAAAATTTACAGAGAAATATAAAGATGATAAGAGTCCTTGAAGAAGGATAGATTCACACAAAACCTGTTCAAACCTCAAGGTTTCGGCTAAATTTTTAATTCATCAGGCGTTATCTCCAGAGGTGTTTGTATTAAATGTGAGTTGTGACAGTTTTCGTCACGATCACACCAATGCATGCCAGGAATCCCATCGTTTTGACTCTGTATCCTGAATGCAAAATGATGTTACTACTAATAGCCTTCGTAGTATCGGTATATTACGTAATATCAGGTGAACCGCGGAGTTGGTTGATATTATGGAGGGTGCGGAACTCGTAAAACACGTAAGAATTAAATCTTTAGAAGTTGTGTCGTTGATTGACTTCTTCGTTTCGATTAATTTTTTTAATATTTCGTGTCGGAATACGAGTAGCAATCGACATAACTTATTAGCAACTTTAAAAATAAGAAGAAGAATGACAGTGTCACGAATATACGTGGTAAACGAGCGTCTAATAAGGATTCGAAACCTGGTATATTCAACTTTTATAAAAGATTGGCACCAGGATAACGAAACTGAATATCGAAGAAAATTGGCAGCCCTTCCTTAATTAAAATCAATGCTAATAGACAGTAATTTAAAAATCTCCGCTTCATCGAGTCAACCAATTAGCATAGAAATTAACTGAATAATTTTGATTAGAAAAGTTTTATGGCATCGCGACACATCAAGAAATTTCCGCTAAAAAAATTATGACCATGTTACGTGTGTCTATTGTCTGTTATTGATCTTTTGCGATGGAGGGAGGAGAATGTATAATTTATCATTTATGATGCAAATTACGATGTTTCACGAGTATATAAGGAAGTATTAATATTTTCAGAACAGCACTTGTTATAATACCTCGTACACACAACAAAATATTCCTACTTCTGAGCATGCAATATAGCCGCCTGGAGATCTTATTAGAGAATCCCTATCAACGATAGAAAGTTTATAAAACTAAAGTTCACGCTGATTAATATAATAAGAAAATTCAAATATTTTGGATGTCTCCTCTTTTCCCTGCCCCGCGTATCAGCAAAAATACCAAAATTTCTCGGCCATTAACCTTTATTATTAATCTCATCAATCATCTAATTCTAATCGAACCGTATAGCGTGGAAACGGCGCGAAAGGCAACCATGTCATATCCCCGCATGCATACCGACACTGTCTTAGTGTCTTAGCATGCAAACGGTTCTATTCTGGCGTTGAGATAAATAACGATTTCGACAAATCTGCTCAGAAAATCTGAGTATATAAAGCCAATTGGAACATCCACAGGTCTTTGACCTAATGGATCCAATTTTTGCACCAGTTTTTCTTTATGTTGCTCTTATTTTTCCTTCTATTGGG